>JALPQI010028973.1:0-15545 GCA_025490895.1 Thaumatotibia leucotreta | reverse complement strand
TTCTTAGGAGTTTTATAAAGTTACAAGTTACAATTTTACAAGCGTTTACTGGCAACACTTGCCCCGTTTTTTACAATTTGCGTTTTATAAAAGTACTATGCTACAATTTTACAAGTTACAGGTACAAGTGCCTGTAGCTCAGCCATAGACAAAAATACAGGAGTTTAATAGTTTTAAACTCGTAATCGAAATCGAACAAGTGTTTTATAAAAATATTGTAAATAACAAGTGTAGGTGTGGTAGACTTGTAACAAAAACTGACGTACGTCTTGAGCCCTGTAACCGCAACTACAAGTGCAATTTTCCCAGTTATTTCGTGTGCTACAGACGTTTGCTCGTAATACTGTTGAAATTATTCGCTTTCTGAGAGATTCTTCATAGTTTTGGCCAACTACCACGAACTTCGAAAACCGCAAACGACGATTTGTCTTTGTCACTTCTAACAAGGCGATATTAGCGTGAAAGAGAAAAATAATCGAAATTTGCGGATTTTCGAGTTTGCGGTAGGGCCGCTGACTATGACTATACTTTTTTACTTATGTCTGGACTTCTGGAGCATAAGGTCTAAAGTTGTATATATTATTATATTTATTCCCTTGACTGTACCCCGATAGCATTGACCGAGACTGTTTCAGCTCCTAATAAATTTGGACTTTCGGAGTCGGACACCGTACGACTTCAAAGAGCGAATGAACTCAACACAAATTTAGAAAAATCTCTCTCATCGTTTTGTTCTGCGGCTCCACTGCGATTTTCGCAAATTTCGAGGATTTGTCTCTCTCACTTTAATAATGCCTTCGTTGGAGTTACGGCGAAAAATCTTCGAAATTTACGAATTTTGAATTTCGCGGTAATAGGGCTGATTTTCCATCAAAATAAACATACATAATCTGTGGATACGATTATTTATGTCAGTTTTTTATTTTTAAATAGTGATGTCCGTCACGCCTGTAGATGTTACTTGTAATCGAGATTAACCATGGTTCATTACAATTGTAAATTTTTGTGTGTATTTATAAAACACCCAGTGCCGGATTTACCAGTAGGCCAAGTAGGCCATGGCCTAGAGCGGCAGATTTGGCAGCAAAAAAAAATTTTTTTTGGTGTCAATAATATAATTTGGCAGATTTTACAAGCGGCAGAGTCATCATCATCAGCCTATAATAGTCCACTGCTGGATGTAGGCCTCTCCTATTAACTATGCGTATAAACGCATTAGGAGGTAAATGACCATAATCGCCACGCTGGGCAAGCGGATTGGCGATCGCAGTAATGTGTCCTCTATGATGACGCTGCTGCCCATCATCAATCTTTTATCAAATAGTGGTCAGTGACATTTCAATCCCTTAGTCGACTTTTACGACACCCGCAGGAGGAGTTGGGGTGGTGACAAATATATTCTTATTGCCGTCACCACAGCGGCAGAGTAGAAGCGAACTATTTTAAACTTCGGCCGTGGCGGCAGAATTATACAGGATGGAACATAGTACCAACATCGAAATATCTATGAAATAATGTAAACCCTCATACAAAGTGAGTGATTAGTACAGTTCAATAGCATGGAAAAGTCAATTTTAACCAACATACTCGTACTGTGACAGATACAGTGGTTAGTGTTTATACGAAAAGACTGGGGTTGTGCTTTGTATGATCATTAATAACAATATGCGACTCTACCCTTACCACCCAAACTCTAGAAAGCGGTCCTTGAATTTGCAAAATAAAAAAGTTCTACAAAAATTAAAAATCTGTCTGAGCATTAAACCATTCAATAAATTTCAACTGGGATTTTATTTACTTTTCGGCTATGATGCAATATGATGTATACGTTCGGTTGAGAGGACTTTCGGGTTATGGAGCTTAATACAGTGGTTTGGTCCGGTTTCCAACAAATGCTCGGCCACAACAGATTTATTAGTTTAAGGCTTTTTAACAGCCGTGATATATTATGTTCCTTTACCTTTTCCGCTACGGTGCGTTTGGTTTCCCCAATATAGGAACTACCACAGCTAATAATCAAGACCAAGTTCGAAAAACTCGCGCAGCTCGAAGGTGTTAATACATTTTCTCGCCAGTCTGCCTGTGACCGCGGGTGTAACATCACGTAAAAATAAACGTAAGTTTACGCGATTAAGACTCCTAACAAAAAGCTTCGTACATTAGTGTTATGTTTAGGGAAACACAATGAAACACACCGTGTGCCAACTCAAAGAGAACTGATTTTATTATCTAAAATCCTACCCTCAATACATGCATATCTGTTCTACCTACATATACAACATGTCCTCTCTTTAGGTAATGCCTAAATGTAATGTAGAATGTAATGACAATTTATATGAGAGGATTAACTTAATTGAACTTTATATTACAAAAGTTTAACAAGTTTCTCTTAAGTATTTATTTTACAATATGTTGTAATTTATTAACATGATGCCTAATGTATTTTTTACAATAATATATTTTATTTCTGTATTTATTGACATTTTCAATTTTTATATACCCAATTTGACAAATCGTTACAAATGTTATCTTACTTTTAGACCTGCAATTTTTTTTTTTTTTTACATTTGTATAATAATGTGTCTATATTTTTAAATGATCTATCTATGACATGGATAACACGAGCCTGTGTATGTTAATATTATTATCTGTATTTATAAAGGTGCGTACTTATACTAAACTACATATAAAGCCTAACAACTTTCTATTTGACCCTGACACAGTGTCGCTACAAACAGTTTACCTATGGCAATAATGTGATGTCATGTCAGTAACCAATTGCAAAACATTTTCCAATGGAATACTATTCAATCCTTCGTCCTTTCTTTGGTTTAAAGATTTTATTGTATTTAAGACGATTTTTCTTGCTTCTATTGGTATCTTTTTCGGCATTTTTATGATGAAATCGTTTAAGTCGCGATATATTTTATTTTTGTTTACATCGGTGACATTCGATGACATTCAACGCCTGGCCTAACCGCGAAAATCGAAATTCGTAAATTTCGAGGATGTTTCTCTGTCACTCAAACGAAGGCGTCATTAGAGTGAGAGAGACAAATCCTCGAAATTTACGAATTTCGATTTGTGCGGTAGGGCCGCTGATGTCAAACAGTAATCATTGCCAGTAAAATAAATTAGTGTCACTGAAAATCCGCAACATGGCGAGGGTCAAATAGTAAGTTGTTAGGCTTTACCTATATATATTGTTATATACTTTTTTTTTTTTTTTAGTTACTGTTACGATAGGTGGGTGCATGCATTAACATTGATAAAGTAGGCAAACAATATATATATTTTTTTTTTAATAGCGATCGGGTGGACGGACCTGCCGGCCGGAGCGCGTTACGTAATAGGCACCTGGGTCCCGTTTTATAAAGTTACAAGTTACAGGTTACAAGTGTACAGGTTACAGGAACCTGTAATGCACTATGAACTGTTACAGGTGTTTTATAAATACACACAAAAATTTACAATTGTAATGAACCATGGTAAATCTCGATTACAAGTAACATCTACAGGCGTGACGGACATCACTATTTAAAAATAAAAAACTGACATAAATAATCGTATCCAGAGATTATGTATGTTTATTTTGATGGAATATCAGCCCTGCTACCGCGAAATTCAAAATTCGTAAATTTTTCGCCGTAACTCCAACGAAGGCTACATTAAAGTGAGAAAGACAAATCCTCGAAATTTGGGAAAATCGCAGTGGGGCCGCAGAACAAAACGATGAGAGAGATGTTCTAAATTTGTGTGGAGTTCATTCGCTCTTTGAAGTCGTACGGTGTCCGACTTCGAAAGTCCAAATTTATTAGGAGCTGAAACAGTCTCGGTCAACGCTATCGGGGTACAGTCAAGGGAATAAATATAATAATATATACAACTTTAGACCTTATGCTCCAGACTTAAGTAAAAAAGTGTAGTCATAGTCAGCGGCCCTACCGCAAACTCGAAAATCCGCAAATTTCGATTATTTTTCTCTTTAAGTCTAATATCGCCTTGTTAGAAGTGACAAAGACAAATCGTCGTTTGCGGTTATCGGAGTTCGTGGTAGTTGGCCAAAACTATGAAGAATCTCTCAGAAAGCGAATAATTTCAACAGTATTACGAGCAAACGTCTGTAGCACACGAAATAACTGGAAAAATTGCACTTGTAGTTGCGGTTACAGGCCTCAAGACGTACGTCAGTTTTTGTTACAAGTCTACCACACCTACACTTGTTATTTACAATATTTTTATAAAACACTTGTTCGATTACGAGTTTAAAACTATTAAACTCCTGTATTTTTGTCTATGGCTGAGCTACAGGCACTTGTACCTGCAACTTGTAAAATTGTAACATAGTACTTTTATAAAACGCAAATTGTAAAAAACGGGGCAAGTGTTGCCAGTAAACGCTTGTAAAATTGTAACTTGTAACTTTATAAAACGGGACCCTGTAGGTGTAGGCAACTCAGGATTGTTATCGCTGACGGCGCGTTGTGATTGTATACTTTGTGAACGATTATTTTTACCGAATGGATTGTACTCAAAGTCGTCATAATATTTATTATGCTCCGGATGGGTTTTTGATTGTGTAGGTCGTGACCTTTGTAATTTATTAGTGGGGTCAATTAATAGTTTATGAGATTGTGACAAAATTTGCTGTCTATTTCTGCGATATCGGCTGCCGTCCGAGGTGCGTAACCAGTAGGAGCGGGGCTGCGTGCCTTCACTTTCGACACGTGCTGGTACCCATCGCGCCTCGCGTGCAGTATTCGGCTCCCGTATACGCACTTGTTCGTTTCGAACGAGCGGTTTAAGTGATCGGGTTCCTCTATCATAATATTGTTTCGCAGTTTGATTTTTTACTTGCCGGCGATTTTGAACATCCGCCACCGTAGGTACCTTAGGTGTTAGTAACCGGTCCAATACATTTAAAAATAAACTGTTAGTTTTAAGGAATTTTTGCTACACCCTACCAGGGTCCATGTATTGTATAGCTATAATTGTGTATACTAAACATTGGATGCAAAATAAAGATCTCTATCTCTCTATCTCTATCTCTACAGGTAGCCTGGTGTTGAGCCTGCGCGCCATCAGGAGCTGCGCCGGGGAGTATGTTTCACCAGAGATGGGAGTGTTGCGGAAATTCAGTAACGCTAAATATGGGTCCGTACCATCACTTTGTGCTTTTTCCAGTAACTTTTTTATCGTTTGGACATTTCTTTCGGCCAATCCGTTTGATCGGGGGGTAGTAAGGAGAACTCGTTTCGTGTTCGAATTCCCACTTCTGTACAAAGGATTGAAACGTCGCGGATGTAAACTGGCGGCCATTGTCTGACACGAGTTTTTTAGGAATTCCGAGGCGTGCGAAAATTGATTTTAGTTGTGTGATTACAGTTTCACTTCTAATGTCAGATATAGAAGCTACCTCGACATATTTTGAATAATAATCCACTACCAAAATATAGCTTTTGCTTTTAAAATCAAATAGGTCAGTGGCCACTACCTCCCATGGCTTGGTCGGCGTGGGGTGCGGACGCAGCGGCTCGCGGGGCTGCGCGGCGCGGCGCTCGGCGCACGTCTCGCACGCCGCCACCAGCGCCTCCACCTGCGCCGACATGCCCGGCCACCACATCACGTCCCGAGCTCTGTATTTGCATTTTTCAATGCCCAAATGGCCTTCGTGAATCCTGCATAGCATCTCTTTTCTGAGGCTAATCGGTATCACTACGCGATTGCCTCGGAAAATTATATCCTTAATAACATGTAGCTCCTCCTTTATGTCCCAATAGGGCTTCGCCTCACTTTCCACGATGTTTTTGGTATGTGGCCAGCCTTTTAAACAATATTGCCTGACGTTGTTGAGCCCTGGGTCTTTATTGGTTTCCTCTTTGACTATATAAGGCACTCACATGAACATCTATGTCGCTGCTTGATTTGTCGTCGCACACGCTGTCGGGCGGGGCGCGTGACAGGGTGTCGGCCACATACATTAGTCGCCCGGGAACGTATTTAATCTCTAATGAGTATTTTTGGAGCCGCAAGAGCATTCTTTGCAGTCTTATGGGAGTGTCATTGAGTGCCTTCTTGAATATTGCCTCCAGGGGCTTGTGATCACTTTCCACTAAAACCTTCGAATGACCATAAATAAACTGATGAAACTTTTGGCATCCGAATAATATGGCCAATAATTCTTTTTCAATTTGCGCCCAAACGAGTCTCCGCGGGCGTGAGAGTGCGAGCGGCAAAGGCGACGGGCCGCCCGCCCTGCAGCAAGCATGCGCCCAGCCCACGCGAACTGGCATCTACCGACACCACCACAGCTTCTCCAGGGTTGTAATATCGCAGCGTCGGAGCCTCCATTAAGTATTTTTTTACGTTCTCATACGCCTTAGTATGCATGTGATGCCACTGAAACTCGTTATTTCTTTTTAGTAGTCCTCGCAACGGTTCTACCAATTCAGCGTAGTTTGGTAAGAATCTCGACACGTAATTTGTCATTCCAAGAAACCTCTCCAAGTCTTTTCTGCAACTAGGGGGAGGCATCTCCTTGATTGCCCGGACTCGATCGCCGTCGGGCCGCATCCCATTGGAGTCGAACACATGACCTAGGTATTTAACCTCTTCTACGCCTAACACACATTTTTCCCTGTTGAATCTTACTCCATTATCTAAAGCGCGCTGTAGTACGGCCTCCAGTCTCGAATCATGCTCTGCTTTAGTTCTCCCGTACACGAGTAAATCATCGATAAAACACTCTACCCCCTCCATTGAAAATATTTTGACCATTGCATTATGGAATACCTCGGAAGCAGAACAAATGCCAAAGGGTAATCTTAAAAATTTCCATCTACCGAATGGTGTGGCGAATGTACAAAGCTTTGAACTATCGTCATCAAGAGCAATCATGTAGAAGCCCTTACTAGCATCC
The DNA here is from genome assembly GCA_025490895.1 of Thaumatotibia leucotreta. NCBI lineage: Eukaryota > Metazoa > Arthropoda > Insecta > Lepidoptera > Tortricidae > Thaumatotibia > Thaumatotibia leucotreta. Next base: position 8,626 of record JALPQI010028973.1, on the reverse strand, counting down.
AAATGTGAGAAATATTTAGCCCCCGACAGATTGCACGTAACCTCATCGAGCGTGGGAAGCTGAAAGTGACTACGTTTAATAGCTTTGTTTAACTGTTGAGGATCTATACACAATCGCAATTTGCCGTCAGGTTTCTCCACAAGAATAATACTCGACACCCAGTCGGTAGGTTCCTCCACTGGCTCAATAATACCGAGCTCCTGCAGACGATCCAGCTCCTCTCGTAATCGTGGTCTTAACTTTATAGGAATTTTCCTTGAACATCTTACGACCGGAGGAACCGATTCGTCTACAGTTAACCTATGCACACCTGGTAAGCGACCAATTCCTTCAAACACAATTTTATATTTGTTAACTAAATTAACACATTGACTTTTATGGGATATCTCATTTAATCTTACAATTAAATTTAATTGACAGCATATGTCGCGAGATAGCAGATTATTACAATTGACATTCAGCACATAAATTTTACATTTGTATTTATTTTCACTGCTACGGTGTGACAATTCCGCCATGAAATACCCGACTACGGGTAGAACATTTCTACTGACCTCACGCAATACCGTACCGGTATTGCTCAACATGTCCTCACTGAAACCTGCCGCTCGAAAACTGTCCCGCGACATGACGCAGGCGTCGGCACCGCTGTCCAGTTTAAACGACACCGAAACTCCATTCACTTTCACGCTCTCGAACCACCCCTTGCTGTCAATCGACAAAATTTCCACCCCCTGTATTATTAGTTCCTCACAATCACTCACTTCGTCCGACATATGATGTACTTCCCTTACATAATTACTTTTGCAACATCACATAAAATGACCAAAACGATCGCATCGAAAACACTTGACGTTATACGCAGGACACTTATTACGCTCGTGTACGTAGTCACAATTCGAACATTTAAACCTGTGACTATTCCCGCTCCGTTGGTCTTGTGGGCGTCGTGCTGATTGTGTATTTGGCATGGCCGCGCGAGAAGTCGTCGGCGTCGGCGTCGGCGCATGCGCACCTGTTCGATGTCGGCGGTCGGCGCTAAAACACTCGCTCGCGCCGATTCCGCGCTCGCTCCGCTACGTACCGCGCCGGCCTGTTCACTCGCTAACTCAGCTGCTCGGCACCAAGCCGCTGCTTCTTCTAGTTTTAAATCCTTCTTCCTTAACATTCGCTCCCTTAGTTGACCGTCTTTTATCCCACGAATCACTTGGGTCAAAATTAAACTTTCCCGTAATGCCTCAAACTCACACGACTTGCTTTTCACACGAAGTGTCGCTAAATACTTTTCAAACGTTTCATTGGACTGATATGTTTCAAAAAATAAATGGCGCTCGAAAATTACGTTTTTCTCCGGGTCGCAGCGGTCAGCAAATTTTTTACATAATGCGTCATAATGACCTTGCTCATTCGAACTGATATCAAACTCTAAGTCACGACCCGTTTTACCAATAACATGAAGTAACAGAGCGCATTTTTCGCGATCAGATGATTCTTCTCGGCCTGAAGCTATTAGGTACCAATCAAAGGTTTGCTTCCAATCTCTCCAGTTATCGGCAAGGCTGCCCGTACCCAACATGGCGGGTGGCTGTTGCACCGCCGTGTACGTTGCACCATTTCCGGGCGCGCCAACTTTAGGTACTTTATTTTCCGTATCACTCATTTCGTAATATACCTATCTATCACACTTTTTAGGGTTTGCTTCGCGGGGAAAACCTCACACCTGACACCATGTTATGTTTAGGGAAACACAATGAAACACACCGTGTGCCAACTCAAAGAGAACTGATTTTATTATCTAAAATCCTACCCTCAATACATGCATATCTGTTCTACCTACATATACAACAATTAGTAAAACTAAGGGAATTCTGAAGTCGTAGGACGTAGCTGGCGTTTAATTTTTGTGTCAGGTATTTTCCAAACTGCAATGTATAGCGAATCAAAGGCAAATGTTGTTTGCGAGTGAGCGTTGTAAAGTACTAAAAAAAATATTTTAACTAACTATAAAAACCGAGTTGAAATTTATTAAATGGTTTAAACTGATTTTTAATTTTTGAATGTTAGCACTTCTTTATTTTCCCAATTTAAGGACCGCTATATATAGTTTGTGTGGTAAGGGTAGAGTCGTATATTATTATTAATTTCCATACAAAGTACAACCCCGTGTCTTCGCATAAACTCTAATCTACCACTGTATCGGTTATTGTATGTTGGCTAGGCGTCCATCCCTCCACTGTCACACCAGCTAAAACTTCGCTTACTGTACAAAGTAAGAAAAGGCCTGCTACCGCGAACACCGAAGTTCGTAAATTTCGGGGATTTGTATCCGTCACTCTAATGACGCCTTCATTGCCTGAAATTTGAAATTTGTGGATTTCGTAATTCGCAGTAGGGATGCTGGATTTCCTCTCCTGCCACGAACGCTCCGGTAGTACACACACACGGCTGTGAAAAGAAATACCTGCCAAAGTGTCCAACGACTAATGTAATGTACGAAGCTTTTTTCCTAAGAAAATATTCAAATTAGCACAGTGGATAGGGGCGGCAAAATATAAATGGCCTACAGGCGGCAAATTTCTAAATCCGGCACTAAAAACACCTGTAATAGTTCATAGTGCATTACAGGTTCCTGTAACCTGTACACTTGTAACCTGTATCTTGTAACTTTATAAAACGGGACCCGATGGTGATTACGGACATTTTCTGCAGGCCCAGGAATTAATATGACCAAGGTGGTATTAAAAGTTTCAACTACCATTGATGTAGTATTGGTGTAGGTTTATTGCAAGTTACAATATCGGCAGAAAAACAAAACAAAAAGGTTACATGTTTAATAAATACATAATGCTTTACTGAGACCTACAACATAATATTTCATTTATCTTTTGCTGGAGTAATGTTTGCACTGGGTTCTGTTGATTCCAAAGAGGAGGACACCATGTCGATAGTCTTCACAGTTAAATCAGAAACATGCTCCGGAAGGTCCACAAGAAATCTGAATGTTGCTTTTACTCCACTATTCCAGTAATACTTAAATAGATATGAAATTCTATCATTGGATGGCAGTGGAGGTAGCTGAAAAAATAACTAGCATAAGCATCATTTTGTTCACATGTATACTGCAGAAATCTTATGAATTTAACACTAAACAAAATTGTTTTATATACTTAAAGTTCCTAGCCACCTTTAAGTGGGTGGCTGGACTCTAAAAATCTTGGTACTAAAGTAATCTTGTCACTTTCATGTTTATTAAAATGATTAATTATAACGCTTATCGTCATAGCATATACCTCATAGGGTATTTGTTTCTTGAGCTCTCCAATATAAGGTGATGCGCCATTTTCAAGGTCTTCGTATAATGCCGCGGTGGTGGAGCTGTCCTTCCATACGCCCTTCTCGATAGTGTAGTATACTGCGGTACCGAAGATAGCAGACTTAACTCCAAATCTAAATAAAAAAGGGCGAGAACAAGTCAAAATATCTGCCAAGTATTTTCGTAAGGTATAACAAGCAAGCAAGGATAATGTTAGCCAGATACTTACTTCAGCATTATGACTGTGATACAAACATTAAAGTATAATATTTAATAAATAATAACAATGTTTGTTTCTTCCAGGAATGTCTTTGAAATTATGTAATGCAATTGTAACCTATAATTCTATTTTTCTGCCTTGATTTCGGATTAGATGACAGTGACGCTACACTTGTCAAATTGCGTTTGAATACTGCACTTGTTTTAAAACAATTGCCACTCTTATGAATTACACACATTAGCAAACATTTCCATATCGTAGCATAATAAAGAAATATTTAATTAAGCATAATCGTAACAATGGTTACCTCTGCATCGATTACATTATTGTTGTGAAGTGATGTGTTGCAAAGTTCGGGGTGGTTCGGGTGTCATTGTTGTGAAAAACGCACGTGAATCAATCCCTTAACATATTGTTAGTGTTGTAAATGTCAGTGTCAGTTTATCGTGTGGGTGGTGCATTTTGAATGCAAAGTGCATTGAACTGCATAAACCAATCAATCAATACGATAATCCTTCATTTGAATTCCCGTATAAAATATTTGCAGCATCAGTAAATATGGAGGATATAATATTCAGGCTAATGCAAAACATAGAAAAGTGTTTACTAAATAAACTTGGAAGAAATTGCGAAGAATGTAAACATCATGATGAATATACTCTTCACAAAGAGATAATAATTTCAGAATTCCCAAAAACATTCAACCTCCTCGGAGAGCTGGACCTGAAGCATGTTTCATCTGCTGCAGATGTGTTATCTTCACTCATACTACTGTACGAAGAGTTACAATTAGATGCTGTATGGAATCCTCAAGAGTCTAAGGAATACGCGAAACAACTAAATAATTTTCTGGAACTGTCGTATGAAGTCACATTTGACAACATTTTGAAGGAAAAGAAACCTTTCTATGAGCCACAAGAGGTATTTGACTCTTGTATGGAGAAAATACACAGAAGGCTTACTCCAGAAAATTTCAAAAGATATCCTGCGACTATTGATGTGTACTGTAAACTTGTACAAGGAATAAAAGTGAGTGTATAAAATCAAATGATCTCGAATATATATTAGTCAACAGAGAATAATTTGAATATTTTATTTGCTCTTCCAGGACTACAATATAGCTGTGAATCCACAAAAGACTTTGCCGGCAGCGTTGCTTCTAATTGATGATTATATGACGGTTCACAGGAACAAAGGCTTGAAGAGTTGTGCTGCAATTTTACAGAGCATGGTGAGACTTAACACAAATATTTTACTGGAATTGCTTGTGGTTTTTGCTTTATTCTTAGCTTATGTAAGATTTTAGTTTGGCAGAAGACAAACTTGTGTGTCACTTAACATATTTACTGCCACATAATAACCATTGTGTGTATATTTTTTTTAAATAGCATATCTAAAAAACCATTAACTCAATTTGAATTCCAGGCCTCAAACGGGTTCCACAATGGCAACTACTATGAAGTTGTGTACACAAGCCTCAAAAACTCTCTTCAGGTGCAATATGTTGATGTGAACAAGCTCTCCCACATCTGTCTCATGGAGTTGATAAGGCTCCTACCTGCTCAGGAAAAGGTACACAACATATCTGTTAAAATGCTGGCTCTGTACCATGAGCCATGAGTTATTGTATTGAGTGCATGATTTACTTTCTATCCATGTCACTCGTGCGAATGTCAACAATATGCAACTAAATAAAAGGGTTTGTCCATTAATCACGTCATACTGTATAGGGGGAGGAGGGGGGTTCAAGAAAAAAATCACAAATTATCACCATGAGGGTCTAAAATAGTACGAAATCATATGACGTGATTAATGGACAAGCCCAAAGCACAATGAACAGAAAGTAAATAAGGCAAACATTAATGTTTCTCTAACCATGCAGCCAGCTAATGTTATAGATATATTGAAAAAAAGCTTGCTTGGGCCTACAAACATTAAGGAGTTCTGTTATTTCCACATGGAACATCATAATATCAGTCATCAAAATCTGAAGAAAAATACTATTTTTTGTTTATTTGAAGTGTAATATAATTTGGATTTTGATATGTTTATTGGTTTTTAGTATCAGTACCTATGTTTTATTTGTATGATTGATTATTGACATGTGTTTTTTACATCAAAGAGATTGAATTGAATCTGTTTCACTTTACATAAAAGAAAGAGAAAAAGAATCACACACTGAACATAAAAAAACAACAAACAGGCAAACAATGGCACATGTGTTACCAACATTTTAGGTAGTTACTTAAAAATATAAAATCATTTCACTTGCAGACCGTCAAGTCAGGTGAACTATACGTAATCACCTTAGAGCAGATATACCAGGAGTCCAACTTGCTGAGGAAAGCTAACAACTTTAGGTTCAGCAAGAAGTTGATCGAGATCCATGGGGCCAACTGTGCTAATAGGAAGAAGGCTTTCTGCGCTGTTGTGTGTGACAATTTGGATACATGTTGCAATGTGGATGTGGCGCAAATGCTGCTTATGTCAATTTTAGAGGTAAGAATAAAAAACACATTTGTTGATTAACACGTTCGACGCCGGTGACACACATATGTGACCGAAAAAACTGTACTCCTATGCCAGTGACACACATACGTGATCAAAGTAATCTTATTCTTATGTCACTAGCATTAATCAAGTTCTCACTCCTATGCCAGTGGCATCGAAATACGAACGTTTTTGACACAGTGCTGTGTCACCGGCATAGGAGTACAATCTTTTTGGTCACACATGCGTGTCACTGGCATAGGATTTCTATCAGATAATTTCGATCGGCATAGTATAAGCACTTAGTGAAACAGTACCGGAGGCGAACGTGTTAAAAACGGGGAACACAAAACCAGTTATTTTGACCTCTAAGTCCCAGCGTACTTACAACAGTTGAATTTAAATTTTGCAAACTAGTGCCTGAGTTGCTTTTGCTTTACACGGTTTCAATTTGAAACAAACGAAGTTAGTTACTATTATTTCAACAATTAACTGTTTCTAATGGCCAGAAATTATGAGGATAATATAGCTTGAACTGGTTATATCATGCAAATCTAAAAATAGGTAGGGTAAATTGCTAGAAACTGGCCACCCTCCAGTAACTGGACACCTTATATAATAATGAACTTTATGTTCTTATAATTCGAGTTCATTTTGGAAGAGGGAGAGTGATTGACTTTGACATGACACATCATTTTAAATTGTATTCTTACTATAAGCACAAAGAGTTCATTTTTATATAAAGCAGGAGAGTGGCCAGTTACTAGCAATTTACCCTAATGATAATAGTCGCTATTTTCGACAGTGGAATCTGATTAAAACCTAAAATCGGGCAGAAATTCTATAGATGTTTATTCTTCGAAAAGGATTTAAAAAACAATGACTTTCAACATAATTAAAAATCGTAACACTAATTGAGCTATGGACTATACAGTGACATCTAATATTATGTATACATTTCAATACGTAAATCCAAAGCATAAGGATCAAAATCGTTACCATATTTTTGAGTCAACCAAGCAGCTGAACGTGGAATTTATTAAGTAGTGTTTACATATTTGGTCTTCAATCTAACGTACTTATTTGAGTTCCATTAAATCTGTATGTAAAATTCCAGCATATGCTTTTACTCCAACGAATGCGCCATTGGAATGACAGAGATATATTATTATATGCTCAAAATTTTCGATTTACGAAGTTATCTTACCTCAATAACTATTTTTTCCAGTGCTTCGAAGAATGGATAAAACACTGCTGGTGCGTCTGGAACGTGCGGCTGCCAGCCGACCAACAACTCCTATCCTTACTCCTAAAGGTCATGTACATCAATATCCATGACGATGTCCTCTCAAAGAAACTTCAAGAAATAATAGAGACTTTAATATGTATTTCGGCTAAGGAAGACCAGCAGCAGATATTGGGCAGTTTGGAGAGTAGGAGGCATTTGACCAGTCATGAATTCTTGAGGAGGCTGGAGGCCACCAGAATTGAGGCTCGTGCTTTTGCGCATAGGCCTTAAATATGTCATGACGTATCCGCTTAATATGATAAGCACACTAATCATGGATTCTTTCTGGACCCATCCACCTTGATCGCTTATTGGGTATTATTTTGATACGAATTACGATACATTTGACCACAAAATCGTCTAGCGAGTGAAAGTCTACCTTATTTCTATTACCTACTGCTTCAAAAGAGACACATCGCACATTGTAACAGCTCTACGGCGACTCGACTCTACGCCAAATATTGAAATAGCCCTATGTCATAATGTTCTAGGTTAAATTTCAAAAAATGATTAAAAAGTAGTGTACCTACGACGCATTCGTCTTAGACCACTATCTTCGCGTCGTACACTAAAGGGCTTGTGCATAAATCACGCGAGGTCCTATAGGGGGGGAGGGGGGTCCAAGAAAACATCACGAAAGATCACGGTAGGGGAGGGGGGGTACAAGGAGACCTCACGTGTATTTTTTTACGATGAACAAACTAAGAAATATTGTCAATTTCGGCTAGCGAACGTGAAAAGTTGAATGAAAAAAATACACGTGAGACTGCTAGGGGGGGGGGGGGGGGGGTGGTAGCCAAGAAACTCACCAAACATCACCATGGGGGAGGGGGGGGTCAAAAAGGAGCCAAAAAAACATCACATGATTTATGCATGAGCCCAAAGGTCAAGCGTCAAGCAATATACGTTCGTCACACATTGACCACACGTTGTCGACGCGTTGACTATGCGTTTGCGACTGACGTTTATCGAGCAACCATTTGCAATGCCCACTCGTTCACGCCGCGTTGAGTGACGGGTGGATCAACTAGTTAACTACTCATCGAAAGTATGAGTAGAGTTGCTGCCGCGTTGGCTTCGAGTTGTTATAATAAGCGAAGACCTATAGAATATCCCGTCTTTGACTGGTTACTATTTCTAATAATACGCTACATATTATAAGTATATTAGTTAAGTATATTCGATCTCAAGGCATATGATGCTCGCTGCGTTACATGTATACGCTCTTTATAGTTATTTATCGATGTTGTTGTCAAACTATTTAGTGCCATATTATAACAATTATTAACTCACGTGTAATTTGCATAATCTGGAT
>JALPQI010028970.1:0-11872 GCA_025490895.1 Thaumatotibia leucotreta | reverse complement strand
ATAGTTCATCGCTATACACTAATTTACGTTGTCTCAACTCAAGCTCACGGATCTTTATCAAATTATGCAAAGACAGCATGAAGTGAAGCGAGTAACAAGCTATCAAAGGAGCTGTGATGACATAGACGGCTCCACAATACACGTACCAAATACTAATTTCAAATATAATGCATGCAGATGTACAATAATAATTCGTATTGTTGCTCAGCTTCTGCGTTGTCAAATTCTACTCTAGATGCTTATTGATTACTTAGATTCTTATTAATAGAGTAAACAGTAGTTTATGGTATATTCACATTGTTTTTAAATAAAGATAATAAACTGCTGAATGTAATCAATGTGTCCTAAACAACATTATTACTGTGTACTTAGAATTGTTTTTCATTGCATTTGTCCTTTCGCTGGCAGCGGCATGCCAAGCAACTGCATGCGGAACCTGCTCATAGGATTTTAATTAGATTTGCATTTTAATTAAGACGACCCGAATGAGGTCACTTACTCGTGAGAATTCATTAACTGATCTAAAATGGATATTGATAGAATCGATGAATAATATAGTTATTGAAAAGTACTTACAGCGCAATTCAGTTTTTTACTTGTGTAACATAATTAGAGGTATAATAAATCTACAGGGCGGCTTTGTGGTGAGCTGTTGTTGGAGAAACGATCGCGGTATCCGGCGTGTATAGAACCCTAGGCAAAACCTAGTCTTTAACTAGACCTAGTTCCCATCATTAGCGAAATAATTGTGTCATGGCAACATGTTGCGGTCAGAGATAAGAGGGAAACGAGGTAAAGCATAGCCAACAGCGGAGGTATTCCTCGAACATAGCATGGGCTTGCGCAGGGCAATCGAGGCCCCAGAAGGGCTAGCGCAAACATTGTCAAGTTGATACACTGGCGAACTTTGTTTGTTGAATCTTTTCTCAGTTTCATTACTATTGAGGTAGGTATGTACCACGTGTAGCAATGTACCAAAGAGAGTTTCCAAAATTGGGAATGTTCTCATGGAAAGTTCTTGATATTGTTCTTCGCATATTTATCACCTCACCTTTATACTGTATCACCTCATCAAGTGTCGAAAAATCTGGCCTTAAGCATAAGGCCAGATTTTTCGACACTTGATGAGGTGATACAGTCACCAGTTTGGAACTCAAATGTCAAATGTAGCAATCGTCGACTGTTCAGAACAAGCCGTAATAATTCCTAATCTGAACGAGAATGTTGTCAGTGCCAACTTGCATGAGAATGTTGTCATGAAAATTTCCAGTAACTTAGGAAATTTTGAGAATGTTTTGCAACTTGTACATTGCTTGCCACGTGTATTCATTTAATTGTTTCTCCTTTAACAGGATAAGGGATTAATAAGATGATTCGGTTCAGAACCCTTAATTTTGGGCATGACTTGGTGCGCGAGAGACGTGAACCTTATAAAAAATCTAAGTAGTGTTGGTAAGTCAATTAAAAAATATTCTGTTTGAGTTCAGTGCATACACCGTGTTTTTATTGATTTCCGTTAAATAGGACAGGTTAATTGGGACATTAATAGAAGTTGCCTAGTATATCGGCTTTTGTTTAATTCGTAATAAAAATTTTTTTTCGTTTTCATACATGATAATTGAAATAGCAAGTGTGAGATAACCTTAAGAATAAGATCTCAGGTGACTGACGGCACATGTCAAAATAAGTTTCATTAGGATGTAATAAAGGTTGCAATACACTTGTTCAGTCATTAAACTTATTTTTTTAATAACTCAATAACAGTAAGAGTTCAGGTACTAGTTTCTTAGACAAATTGATTATTTTTGACCTAAATAAGCTTCCCATTCATTTAACGGAAATCAATAAAAACACGGTGTATAATAAGTAATTTATCTTTTGTCTGGTTTTGTCAAAGCCGAATATTAGTAAAGTTTTTAGTATGTATTTCCGCACACGCATATTTCCAATTTCCGTTGCCGGGTAACCGGCGACGCATGCCCGGATTGCAATATCCGCTGCAGCCATCAGCACCCAAGCCTTGCAACGTACCTATTTCCTAGGAGCAAGGTTGGGGAGAAATTAGATTCAAACTAAGATTTGAAATGGGAAGGCTAATAGATCTTTACCTATTCTTTGTTAGGTACCTGTGACTAATAAGGTTGTGAGTTAGAAAAAAATTCTAACCTAAAGAAATGGAGATTGCATTACATGTTGTACAAGTAGCAGAACATTCTCAAAATTGCGGGAATATACACGGAAAATTCCGAGAATTTTCATGAGAATTTAAGAGTCTCATTGAGAATGTTTCCATGAGAACTTATGAAAAAGTGTTACGAAGAATATTGTTTTTCACAATTGAGTAAACAAGGCATAAAATATACCTTAAAACTATATACAACGGTTTTGACATGATTAGTTTGCTTGTAAAATTGTAATTGCCGAGAACATTCTTTATAGAAGTTTCGCAACTTATGAAACTTCTCCTCGGTACATCGCTAATTACATCCAAGACTAGTTTATTGTTTTCATTAATGTCTAAGTGCGACTTTGTAAAAGATAAGAAAGTGCAAGTTTCCTTGTCAATCATAGAGTTAGAATAGTTTAATTTGCTCTAGCTTGCGATACCAAATTAAAACGATTTTAAACGATACTTTGGTGTTTAGACAAGTTGCTAATCGCTACCGCTTAGTCGTCAATCGTAAACGAAAAGCAGGCAGCGACAGAGAAGGAAAACTACGATACGCTACTAAGCGTTAGCGATTGGCAACTTGGCTAAGCATCCTGCAGCACGAAATTTTAAAAACCAACACTGTAAATTTCTATCCTCACAGACAAACTTCCTAAAATACTTTAAGCCGAGCTTTCGGAAGAACCGCGAAGCTGTTCCCAATAATGGAAGTCCCGTGTCTTCAAAAGTTATTCTAATTCACGTAAGAATTAAAAGGGTGTTCGACCGAGGCGTGGGATTCCTGAACGAAACCACTTTGTACTTTTAATTACTTAGAGTAGAACATGGCTTACAAAAGTGGATCTGGATGTTATAAAACTATTCATCTCTTTTATCTTCGGTGGATTGAAAATACTTACGGTTATTTGGGGTAAACGAACGCAGTGGGTAAGTTTACGCAATCACATTAAATGTAGGTGTGCGATTGTGACTCATTGCGTACGTGTACCCTAATTGAGAGATACGTACCTATATTATGTAAGTAGGTAGGAAACATCTTTCTAATTAATGCATGAAGTGAAAAACTAAAAACATAATATGCACATAGTTTAGTACACGTGGAGGTTACAGTGGCTACCTAGATAATATCGTGATGCGGTAACCAATAAAATATAAACATAGTAATTTTTAGTACGTTAGTTATTCATTTGAAAAAATTCTTTACGTTCTTACTCATACCGAATTAAGGTAACAAAATAATTTAAAAATCCAAAATATTGTAACAGCGAATATTTAAACACCATAGACTTAATAATTATTGCTACGTTGTTATGGAAAAATTACTAGACCTACTATAAATAAATAAATAAATAAAAAGCCTTTAATAGATCCAAAAACAATCGCAATAAGTCGTAACATTTGAATCATGCAAATAAAAAATCTTAGCATATAATTTGATTTAGGTAGAGTACATATTTGATTTTAAATTATTGATATACGCTAGTCTTCATGCTTACGCTAAACTAGTATTTCATTTGTATTATTATAAAAAAAAATTAAGACTTTGCAAAGCAATAAACAAAAATGATGTACTTAAGTGTAATATTTTAATTCTACTTGCTACCATACTTAGGGGATGTGTATTATGTTATGTCTATTTGTATCTTAATTTAATTCTAATTTTCATTGATGTGTTCTTGATAATATTCAACTCCGATATTAAGTAGAACTATTAATAAAGTAATAATAATAATTAATAAACAATAATCATAATAATTAAAACAAAATAATCATAATAATTAATACAAAATAATCATAATAATTAATAAAAAATTATCATAATTAATAAAATTGATCCTAATAATAATAAATAATAATGTGTAATTATTAATTGTTGTTAATATCATCCCAATTTAATTAAGACCCCCTTAGGGTAAAGGCCTCCTCCAGCTGTAGCCACGTGTCTCTGTCCTGGGCGGCGCGCAGCCAGTCGGCGCCGGCGACGGCGCGGATGTCGTCGGCCCAGCGCTGCAGCGGGCGGCCGACGCGGCGTCTGCCGCCGCCCGGCCCGCGCCACTCAGTCGCTCTCTTCGTCCATCTCGAGTCGCTATAGCGCGCTACATGTCCGGCCCATCTCCACTTCAGTCTTCTAATATGCTCTATAGCGTCTTTTATTTTTGTTTTTTTCCTTATATTTTCATTTCTTTCTCTATCCTTGAGTTTGATGCCCAGAAGACTCCGTTCCATTGCTCGTTGACAAATGGCAATTTTTTTACTGTTTTTTTCCATTATAGACCATGTTTGGCAACCATATGTCAGTGTAGGTAATATGCACGAGTTCATGAGCTTTCCCTTTAATGGTATTGGCATTTTAGATTTAAATATATGTTTTAATGACCAGTAGCGTTTCCAGCTCAGTGCAATGCGTCTATCTATTTCTTCCGTATCTGTCTGGTCGAAGGAAACGAGTTTTCCCAAATACACATACTTCTTTACGTATTTTATTTCGTCATTATCAATTTTGATAATTTTTGTCGATGAGTTCGTCATTATTTTCGTTTTTTCCATATTAATTTCTAATCCTATGCCTTTGCTCCTACAGTAGAGTGAGTTCAGCATGGTCTCTAATTCAGTTGCGCTATTTGCAAAAATTACTATGTCATCTGCAAAACGTAAATGACTAAGCCAGGTGTTATTTATCCTTACGCCCTTTTGTTCCCATCCAATGTCGTGTAGTATAAATTCTAGGACAGCAATGAAGATTTTTGGAGACATCGGATCACCTTGGCGCACTCCTCTCTTTATCTTAAAGCATGGACCCGTTTTATCTAGCTTAACTCTACTCTTAGACCTACTATGCAATAAACATAATACATGCAACGTAGGTACACACTTTTGGCCTTACCCGGACTCGAATCCAAGAATCTACTTTTAAATTTTATTTGCAATCAAATCATAGCTTGACACGAGAACTTAATCTTTTTTGACAGTTTGTATATGTAAAAGAACACAAAAACGTCCGTGTTATTGAAATTATGTTCCCTAAACAAAAATGTGGAACTAATCCTCAATAACGTATCGCGTTCGTCTCACTATGTATTTGGGTTAATGCCAATTTTATAATTATACAAAATTTACGGCCATTACGAGTTCAATAGAACCGATATAAGTACTCTTTGAATTATTTGTTAGCAATTAGTTTAGTATTCATAATAATTGCTATATGTAAGAACTAGTAAATAAGGTTCAAATTCAATGTGATAGAGGTTCTCAACTCTTACATTCAGTGCAGTCATTTAAATCTTCCGAGATTAAAATTATGGCCTAACATCTCGTTACTGGGCGAGTATTTCAGGGGCTTGAGTGGTGTTTCCTTGGAGTTATGGCTCTCCCCGGCCGTTTAAATAATCTCGCCGTGCAATAAAAGCTGGTCAAGCGATATATTGCAAGTTTACTGGTGTTAGAGCTAAACCGTAGACCGACAAACCTATAGACCTCGATAGATGGCAGCGCCATAATAAAATAGGTATTCTCACTATAAGTACCAAATCTTGAAATTTTGATAGTAGGAGTTATATCGGGAATTTCTTTTTAAAAGGGCTCCTTTCCACTTCGTCAATAAGGTTTTTTTTGTTTGCATAAGAGAAATAATCTCTTATGACGAAGTGGAAATAAGCCCTCTTGAAAAGAAACTCCTCAATTACTGCTTGCTGCTTGATTGTGGTCAAAGAATTATCATTATCAGAGATTGCGTGTAGGTACATACCCGAGTTTAACGGTAACCCGATTTTTGATACTTGATGACATATCAATATTATTAATATATAATTTAAAATACGGTAGTGTGACTACTTAATAAAATCGAAATAATTTTATTTGATCTGTGCAAAATCTTGTCAGCGCATTGTCAGTCTTCGTAGCCTAGTCGCTGTCTACGACCCTGCTACGATACTGGAGGTTGCGGGTTTTTCGTGTGAGGGCATTTATTTGTGTGCTTATTAGTGTTGCTTATGTTGCTATTCATTCAGGCTTCTAAAGATTAACGATACAGATTAAAATAAGTGTTTTTCACTACTATACATACATGACACATTTAGTGCTTCACTTTGCCCATGGCACTCCTAATATTCGCGATTCGGGGGGAAACGGCGTCTTAAGGTTGGCATGTCTATGGAACAAACACCATTCTGTAGTGCTCGAGCCGTTTAGCCAAGGTTGCGTGGCAAGCGGGCCAGTTATGGTCGTAGTTTGCCGTTAAATCGTGATGGGGTCGATACGGTCTGAGGCAAATTACATACCTATCATAGCTTAAAAATATTTAGACAACAATAATGGGTTAACTATGCACCAATGCTGTATAGAATGCTTAAATGTATATACCAACCTAAACTATTTTTGGAATATACGACACAACGAATCAATTGAGACCATAATAAGGAAAAGTAGAGAGGAAGAGGAAAAGAGAAAGGCCGAGAAGGGCGTACATGGACCAAGTGAAAGAAAAAGTAGCCGGCACTGGCAAAAGGCACTGGAAAGGACCATATGGAAATTGCTCCACAGACAAGAGCCCTGCTCTTAAGTTTATGATGAGGAAACTATTTCCGCAAAGGCCTTCTGAGGCTTAAAAATCGCTAACGTTCATTTAGGTCTAGGAAAAATTGGCTGTACAATAAAATTGCAGCGAACTTTACGGCCTAAAATACATTTTCATTCTTGTTTTGTTTTTAGAGTTCCCGTACCGCGGAAATTTATGTAGCTATTTCAGGACTCAAGAATTAGACTGACAGAAACAAAAGGACATGGTGAAATAATGGTGAAAATATACCAAATTCCTACTTAATGCTGTATTTTACTAACGGGCTACCTATCTGACTGAACCTACGTTATTATACAAAAAAAAATCATAAATCAACAAGGATATAACTTGAGCCAAATAAATAACTATAAAATACTTTTCTATTCCACGAAATCATGACCAGTTAGTTGCTTTGTGCCAATAAATTATAACTAATCTGGAATTCTGCAAAGTTATTCCGTATCTACTTAGATATTTTTAGACTGTCTGATTAAGCTGAGGTACAGTCGAGTGCATTAGTATATAGACACATTTGTAAGGGATCAGTATGGAGAAGTGTATATATATTAATGCCCTTGACTGTACCACGTAAAGAAACCACGCTCGCGTGCGGGTTATGTCAACTAGGCGTGTCGCGGTCATTGCAGTGCTTCTACCGCACCTACACCTTCCCGACCGACACCTTCGTTGGAGTGACAGAGACAAATCCCCGAAATTTAATTTCGGTGTTCGCGGTAGTAGGCCAGATCATTATGAATGGATCGATCATGTCATTAGGTTAATTATTAAACTCTAATAGAAAATGATCCCCTTCGTAGACCTCGTCATGTAGGCACAAAACAGAGATTAGCTACAGTTCACGGCAATCTTAAGATTAACAGTCAATAAGATTATAATTTCTGTGCAGTTTTGTCTTGTCGTGTTTAATAAATGGAGGTATACATTTATTTTAATGAATTAAGTATTTATAGTGGTATTTACTAGAAAGGACTTTTTATCCGTATGAGGCACTGGTCCCATTAAGGGCGAATCAGCGATTGATAGCTCGGCTATAAAAATTAGCGAAAGAAAATTGCTCCCGTGTAAGTGAAGACATTGAGATATTTGTAGCTACCGCACTCAACTGGTACAGTTAACTGGTATAGTTACTAGCTCTTCGGTGAACTACAAATGCCGCGCTGCCTCTTTCTTCACACGGGAGCGATTATCTATAGTTCGTTTTTATAGCTGACCTATCAGTCTCTAACTCGCTTTAGGTGGGACCAGTGCCTAAGCGTGCTAGTGGCGGCTACATCTCCAAGCTATGAACAGACCGCAAGTAATGGGCTGCCGGGAACTGGCCCCTAGACGGACATCGCACCAAGTACCCAGTTACACGCCCAACCACACTGTCACTGACGACTTATCGTCTGTCTACAATTCAGGCACATGAACTGTAGACAGACGCACTTATTGCACTTGTAAAAGTAAAAAAAAGAAAGATATTTTTACCCGTACCTACGGAGTTAAAAATACATCAGGAGAAATATTGTTTTTTTTCAATTATTAAAGAACATTTCGGACATTAGGAAGGAGTTCATCGTTTTAAATAATATAAATAATTCGATAAAAACCAAATTTTTAGTGCAAAATTCAGTACTTTTTTCGTCATCGCATCACATTATCAGCCTTTCTCAGTCCACTGCTGGACGTAGGCGTATCATATGCATTAGAAGGTAAATATAATGCCCTTAATTGCCTCGTTAGACAAGTGGGTTGGCAATCGCAAACTATGAGTATTTCAGTCAAATTGAATATGAAATATTTGACCCCAAAAATAATATTACAGGAATAGGCATGATGACTGGCAAGTCAAATCAGCATCTTTTGTCGAACTGTCAAAACGATCACCACTATTATCAAACCGGTATCAGAAAGGGATTCGAGAGTACTGTTGACACAACAAATGACTTAATATTTACCAAGAAAAGAGTTGTTTATAGATGTAGTGAGTGATAGTGATTAATTAATCTTTTGACTGTATGTTTATGCACTTAAAGCATAAATATATGAATATAACTATGAGTATATCCTAGATTGACTTATACACTGTTCTGGCAACAGTACTTTCGAATCTCATTCTAATCGCGGTTTGATAATACCATACCACTATGGAAGTTTATATGAAATACTCAAAAGTGACGTCAGGTTTGAGTACTGCCAAATGACCTACCCTTTTAAGTTCTTTTCAATTTATTAAATAGAAGTTCTGTACAAAAATTACTGCAATCTACATCTTAGTTATAATTTCTTCGTGTTTTATGTCGTGCATAATGTTAAATAATTTATTTTAACTACAGTAATCATTCCTATTAATTCTCATCATGCCCTTTATACTCGTTTCTTTCCAAGACGAGCGTTCAACCACTGGAAGTAATTAATTAACTACCCACCAACTCTTCCGTGACCTGCTATCTCACAAATCAGAAAAGATTAAAGCTAAGTAAAATTTAGAGTCTGGCAAAGTTGCAATGAAGTGTAAGCCACTATAAGCCGGTAACCCGCGCAAAGCAGTGTATTAGGCACTTTAGGCGGCATTAGCTTGTGCCAGATTCCGTTGCCCGATATTTTTTATAAGGCAGGGGCTCCCAATATTTTTCCATCATGCAAGTGATATTTTACCACCGCGTCCTAACCTAGCTAAGTTATATTTTACAGACAAACGGGTCTTAATCGCGTAAACTTACGTTTAATTATATCCTGACGTTTCGGGCATGACGTTACACCCGTGGTCGCAGGCAGACTGCAATCCCGAAACGTCAGGATATAATTAAACGTAAGTTTACGCGATTAAGACCCGTTTGTCTGTAAAATATGAGTGATAATCGTGAAAGTTTAAATCAATATATTGTAAACTAGCTAAGTTATTCCAAAATACCATTGAAAGAAATAGCGTTTGAAGGCTTTGTACTTTCTACGGTGCACCCGGACGCCGCGGTAAACAGTTTGGGAACCTCTGTTATAAGACAAACCATAAAATAGATACTTAATCCCGCTGTGCAAGCATTGTAGGATATACTCGTAATACATTGTGCTTTGATCATGATCTATTGATACAAAAATTACGAAAACAAATATCAGGGATTTAGGCAACCCAAATAGGTACTCGTAGGATTAAAGTAATCCTACTGCTGATTCCAATGTTTATTCGTTAATGTCGTTTAAAACCTTCGATAAGGGCGACTTTTATTTACTTTTACTTAGGTGTGAGAAAAACGATGCTAAACACAATTTATTTACCTTACCTAAGTATTTGTATATGCAACTCCCACATCATCATCATCAGTTGGTCCCTCTTCATCAGTTGTACTAGTACAGTAAATAATTCAGCATTGAGGTAACAACTGATGATGATGATGATGATGAGTTTCCTCAAGCAGGGTTAGCACATCTTTGCCCCAATATTACAGATTTCTATGATGCATTTTGAGGGTAATTCCATCTGGATTTATTACTCACTCAGTTTTGTAATTTTTTTATGTACTGCCCCAAATAAATAAAATAAAATTAAAAATAAAATGCCAATGTGCCAACATTCAAATATTTAGTTGAGACAAGCGCAACATAAATATATATAAAATCTTTTAATATTGAGGTAGCAATATGGTCAAACTGACAGTATATCGCGGCTTCTTTTATTAACATACGTAGAAAGAGAAGGAGTCTATCTCATATGCTAATTAAGCTTAAAGATTATTTCGAAGCAACAAATCAAAACGAGAATTTTAAGTAGGTACGAATATGCAAGATACAGAGTAAATGTTGTCCCAAATGCGCTCTCTCGCAGTTAATCCTTACGAGGTACGTTAGGCAGATACGCGGCCGGACTTCCGGCTACGTTATCGCAACGTGCCAAGTTGCAGACTTGTGTCTTGTCTGTACCATAACTTACGAGTATCGGTTACGTTAGGACTCACTCGATATGTAGCCGTACCATGAGTTGAAAAGTAAAGGATACGTTAGGTTTTACTAGATACGTAATGCTTTCTATCGGGCTCGTACTGACATATCGGAGCCAGCGCGATGGCCAGCTTTAGGTATCGAGTAAAATCTAACGTTACCGATACTTGCAAAGTCATGATACGCTACTGCTCATCGCGTTCGCCCCAGTAAATCAGTGTGAACGCGATAGAATACTTTACGTATCGAGTAAAAACTAATGTAACCTTTACTTGCTTGTTAAATTCTTGGTTATCGTTGAAAATGTCGGAAAAAAACTATTTTTTTTTCGGGAATGTATGAAAAATTTTTCTGTGGGTTTTTACAGAAGATTGTTTCTTTTTAGAAATGTCATTGTCACTCCTTTACATCTATTTAAATTGGCTTTTCTTTGATGGCATCGCGTTCTCCTGGTATAAGGGAATATTAGACCTAATTCGCATTGGTTTAGAGTTGAAAACTTTCATTGATTTTTCCGAAAAGATCCGGAAAAAAGAGTTGTTTGGAAAGAAACAGGATTTCATCCAGAAAATTTTCAACGCTTTTCTTGGTACGGTTATACGTATTGTACTTAAATGTCGAAACAATGGGCTGTCTAAAAAAACAACTGGTTTGGCGAAAAACGCTATCAATGCGAGGTTTATTTGTAGAAACTGATACACTGGTGAACTGGAACTTTGCAAAGAATAGGATCGTGCTACAATAACCTGCCATCATAAATAATCACTTGTTTTACACAATTTATTAAAAAAAAAATGGATAACTATACCTTATCTAAAAGGATTACTCGGTGCAAGAATTCCTAGAAATATAATTTAATTAGTTTTTTTACCTTGGTTACTTGGCCTTTGCGAATGCCGTGGGTAAGTAGGCCATGTCTGTGTCTGGGTCGCGTCTTTTGATGTCGGGACTAATGTAGCACCTTAATTTCGAGGGTGGAAATGCCAAGGGCATTACGAGTGAGTGTTAGTGATAGAGAAGCCTATAAGAGGATATAAGGCAGAGACAGAGACTGCGATGGTTGCTAGTGAGCTGCAAGTTGGTGCCGGCTAACACCACCAGCGCACTGTAAAATTAGTTTTAATGGAAGAATCATTCGATACAATTTTATTAAAAAAAGTAAAAACGTACCCTCTATTAGTAAAACATAGCACGCTTCAGCTAAATTC
>JALPQI010028969.1:0-13923 GCA_025490895.1 Thaumatotibia leucotreta | reverse complement strand
CAAGAGAAGAGTTCATATTCCAAATGCAAACTTTGATTAAATCTACTCTTATCTGTTCTTGGAGCTGAAAAAAATATTGCTTAACTTATTATTTTTCTCTTTTTATGGCCCATGCTTGTATCCTCTCTTCACTCGTCGTCGCACCGAACGTTCTATCTTATGGATACATTTATGGCCAAACGCATCTCAAAACCATAACTGGACGTGTTCAAAATATGTCTTGGAGTCAGATAACATTTTTATTAAGAAAATTATAATCTGTATACTAGTAATATCGTATTGTTTAAAACATAAGATGATATCGGTCTCTGCACTCGGCCGGTATCGCAGAAGACCATTAAACGAAAAAAGATAAAAGAGAAGTTGTATATGAGTGTGTTGATGTATGTGTAACTAACTCACTATTTTTATATTATTTTCTTTATCATGAAAGCTAAAACTTTAAGGGAGGTCTATGTCTATGAGTGCCCGATTCGTTAATTTGAACGAGTTTAGCTAAAAGCCTTTCTCACTGATACACAAATAGTTAATCATAATCTTTTCAACATATATTATCGACATATTACAAACAAGAGAAGAGTTCATATTCCAAATGCAAACTTTGATTAAATCTACTCTTACCTCTAGCGGGTAGTCTTCACAAAGCCACAACGTGGCTCTAAACTTCTACACCTTCGTGGTAATTTCCTTCGGTTTCCCGATATCTCGGTCTAATGGCTCTTCAGAGAAGTACTCCTACCACATCACAGCCAGACCCTCACGAGACCTAAACTATGTCATCTTACATGGAATGTTATATTTGGGGAACTAATTTACAGTACTCTTACCTCTAGCGGGTAGTCTTCACAAAGCCACAACGTGGCTCTAAACTTCTGCACCTTCGTGGTAATCTCCTTCGGTTTCCCGATGTCTCGGTCTAACGGCTCTTCAGAGAAATACTCCTGCCACGTCACGGCTGGCTCCTCGGGAGACCGCGACTGTGATATCTTGTTTGGGATGTCGTCTTCGGGGAACTGTGATATCAACAGAAAAACCTGTGTTAACACTTGCATTGCCAACGAGTGCTACGCGCTACGCTCGTAGCCGATCCCGTGATTTTTCCGCTTTGTAGCGAAAAGGACCTCCCACAGAGAACTTCCAGCCAATTTTCCTACAACCGTCCTAGACCTACCGCAAAGTTCAATAATCGCAAATTTCGGGCTTTCTATTCCTATCACTCCTATGGCGTATTCTTTGGAGTGACTAATTACGAATTCCGAAGTGTATCGAAATGGTAGTTATTGATATTCATATAGTTCACTGATAGTTGCTAGTTCGCGGACGGTTGGAAGCCTTTTGATTTTGCTTTTAATGCTATCCAGACTGTCAAGGCAATTTGTCTAATATACTGTAGCCAACCAGTTTGTTAGTAGGAAAAGGCGCAAATTATATTGTTATACGGGCAGTCTACGCTTCGTGCTTAAATTCTGTGAATTTGTCGCCTTTTTCTACTGACAAGCTGGTTGGTCAGAGCATATTTTGTTTAGTATTTGAAACAATCGTAAACTTAAGCCACCAAACTGGCGCGAACTGGATAAAATTAACTATACATAATTTTTTTCTCAAATTGTATTATAATAGTGCATAAAATCGTAAGTTAGCAAAATCAATTAAACAGAGGAGATAAATAAATAAACATCTATAGACATCTTACACAAATCGAGCTAGTCCCACGGTAAATTCAATTAAGGCTCGTGATGTGGGTACCAGGCGACGATATATATGATAGATAGATACATATAGATACTTAAATATTTTTTAAGTATCTATATGTATCTAAATTGTGATAAATAAATTCACAAATAATGCCCTCGCCGGGATTCGAACCCGGAACCTCCAGCTTCGTAGGCAGGATCACTACCAACTAGGCTGACAAAATGCTATTATTATTAATGCCTCTCATACTAAGCCCACTCTCATTTTATGCCCACTTTGTTTTTTAACTATTGGCTGCTATTAGGGTTCAATTATACTGAGTAGACATTATAGTACATTCGGCCAGGCGCGAGACGGCTCTTGTCCGCCTTCGACAGATGCTCGGTCCGAGTCTTAGAGACCAGTTCCCCATTGTTTTTTTTTTATTATTTATTCAGAAAACCAACAGCTAACAGTAACAAATACAGGTTTTGTTCAATATGTAACAGCAAAGCCAATTACAGGTTTTCACATATAGGATACAAGAATACAAGAAACAGAATTATACCAATGCTAAAGACATAAGAAAAATCAGGCATGCAGAGACACAATGTAGGAAAATGAAACAAAAGGAACAACAATGGTTACGTTTAGGCAAATACCTATTCATCTTCTGCGGGTTGGGGAGCAAAGAAACTGGATGCTATAGTATTTTTGATGATTGCGGGATTCAACAAATGTAAATCTAGATGATTATTACATTGGCACAGTTCATTCAGCGACCTCGCAGCTCGGATAAAGTAAGAATTTTTACGATAGTTAGTTTTGGTCTGTGGAAGTGATAAGGGACGGTACGATACTCACCGAATCAGGAGTGGTGGGTGTGGTGGAGCCACTATCGCGGTCCGCGAGCGCCAGAAGCCCCGCTAGCGGCGCCCGCGGCGCGAGACGGCTCTTGTCCGCCTTCGACAGATGCTCGGTCCGAGTCTTAGAGACCAGTTCCACGTTGTTCGCGCTGAACACTTTGCACTCGTACGTGTTCACTACTTCGGTCTTGTCTTGTCTCCAGCCCCATATTCCGCTTTTATTTCTGAAAATAACAGTAATTGTTTTACATTTTATTTTCTATAACATACTTGTGAGATATGTCGGTCATTCTCCAGATTTAAGCTCTAATTTCAGCTAACGCGTCACTATTTTGCCACTGAAAAAAGCGACGTGTTAATTAGAATTAATATAACTTAAAAACACTGAAATAAAAGCGACGCGTTAATTAGAATTAGACAATGGAGAATAGAATAAATAAAAAATGGTTTTTTCAGGTAGGATACTGGACTTAGTATGTTTGAAGACTCGTGTAGCACGATTGGCAACGACAACAACTTACCAAGTTACCCAAAAATTCATGCGACTCTCACGAAATTCGTGTAATAACATTCTAGTCACCTTTGAAACGCTTGTAGTAATGACCAACTGAACTAATCTCTCGAAACTGATCTTGTCTGTATCAAAGTAGTTCAGTGCGGTAAAGGGTTGCGAAAGACGGACGGCGAGTCGCCGCGGTTGGAGCGTCTGACTCCACTACAAGACAAGTGTATTACAACAACCAGCAACACTCTTAACTGTACCTCTGTGGCCCTTATTCTTATTACATTAAGCATAAGGACCATTTTTTTCAAAGTTGTCCACCCCACTTTTTTTATAACATAGGTATTTTTTAAATGATTTCTACTCAGAATCGTGGTTCTCTTTCGATCCTAATAGGAGAAAAAAAATGTCCCAAAATTTACATACATTTTTCTATCTTTCCATTTCATTACTTCCATACAAAATGTACGAAAAAATGGCAACGAAAGGGAATCATATTAAAAGTTCCAAATACGGATATAAAGTGGGGGACAACTTTGAAAAAATGTCCCCTAAAGGTAACTGTGTGACCGACGGTAGGTACTAACCTCTCGAAGCTGATCTTGTCTGTGTCGAGGTAGTTGAGCGCGGTGGGTTGGGCCAGACGGGCGGCGAGAGCTGCGGGCGCGGGCGGCGGCCAAGCGCGCCCTGTCGCCGGTTCCAGCGTCTGACTCCACTACAAGACGAATATATAGCAGGATGGCCAAGTCAGAGTCTGTGCGGAAAGTATAGTCATCTGGCAGCAAGGCACGCCCATACATCTCACATGCCATCACTTTCCGAACAATGTCTGAACTAACCTCTCGAAGCTGATCTTGTCTGTGTCGAGGTAGTTTAGCGCGGTGGGTTGAGTAAGGCGGACGGGAGTCGCCCGTTGAAGCGTCTGACTCCACTACAAGACGAATATATAGCAGGATGGCCGAGTCTGAGTCTGTGCGGAAAGTATAGGCATCTGGCAGCAAGGCGCGCCCATACATCTCACATGCCTTCACTTTCCGAACAATGTGTGAACTAACCTTTCGAAGCTGATCTTGTCTGTGTCGAGGTAGTTGAGCGCGGTGGGTTGGGCCAGACGGGCGGCGAGAGCTGCGGGCGCGGGCGGCGGCCAAGCGCGCCCTGTCGCTGGTTCCAGTGTCTCACTCCACTACAAGACGAGTGTATAGCAGGATGGACGAGTCGGAGCCACAACCATTACCCTAGTCCTTATTACAATAGGCATAAAGGTCTATCAACGTATAGCTGGGTCAAACGCAAACCCATTTTCGTAGTATTTCCAGTGGACAATCTAAAAGTTAAGGCCTATAAAGCTTGATTTTCTTATGAAAGCCTTATCTTCATTAAGATGTCCTCCTTTTACATTGTTTTGTATGATAAAATCATTACTATCTGTCCACAGGCTGTTAACTATCGACCACAGGAAAGAAAAAGTGCTTGTTCAGCTGAACTGTAGAGCCCCTCTTTCCTGTGGCCAATAGTAAGCAACTGGTAGGAGTGTAGTCGTAATTTTTATCATACAATAGGAAAGGAGTGCCTTTAAATGACAATAAGGGTTTAATAAGAAAATTAACTCTTATAGCCCTTAACTTTTAAAATGTCCACCGGAAAGATTCGTAACATGATTTTAAGTTTGACCCAGCTGTCTGAACTAACCTCTCGAAGCTGATCTTGTCTGTGTCGAGGTAGTTGAGCGCGGTGGGTTGGGCCAGACGGGCGGCGAGAGCTGCGGGCGCGGGCGGCGGCCAAGCGAGCCCTGTCGCCGGTTCCAGCGTCTCACTCCACTACAAGACGAGTGTATAGCAGGATGGCCGAGTCTGAGTCTGTGCGGAAAGTATAGTCATCTGGCAGCAAGGCACGCCCATACATCTCACATGCCTTCACTTTCCGAACAATGTCTGAACTAACCTCTCGAAGCTGATCTTGTCTGTGTCGAGGTAGTTCAGCGCGGTGGGTTGAGTAAGGCGGACGGCGACTCGCCCGTTGAAGCGTCTGACTCCACTACAAGACGAATATATAGCAGGATGGCCGAGTCTGAGTCTGTGCGGAAAGTATAGGCATCTGGCAGCAAGGCACGCCCATACTTCTCACATGCCTTCACTTTCCGAACAATGTCTGAACTAACCTCTCGAAGCTGATCTTATCTGTGTCGAGGTAGTTCAGCGCGGTGGGTTGAGTAAGGCGGACGGCGAGTCGCCGGTTGGACCGTATGACTCCACTACAAGACGAGTGTATAGCAGGATGGCCGAGTCGAAGCCACAACCATTACCCTAGTCCTTATTACAATAGGCATAAAGGTCTACCAACGTATAGCTGTCTGATACCTTTCGAAGCTGATCTTGTCTGTGTCGAAGTAGTTCAGCGCGGTGGGTTGAGTAAGGCGGACAGCGAGTCGCCCGTTGGAGTCTGACTCCACTACAAGACGAATATATAGCAGGATGGCCGAGTCTGAGTCTGTGCGGAAAGTATAGGCACCTGGCAGCAAAGCACGCCCATACATCTCACATGCCTTCACTTTCCGAACAATGTGTGAACTAACCTCTCGAAGCTGATCTTGTCTGTGTCGAGGTAGTTGAGCGCGGTGGGTTGAGTAAGGCGGACGGCGAGTCGCCGGTTGGACCGTCTTCCACTACAAGACGAGTGTATAGCAGGATGGCCGAGTCTGAGTCTGTGCGGAAAGTATAGGCACCTGGCAGCAAAGCACGCCCATACATCTCACATGCCTTCACTTTCCGAACAATGTCTGAACTAACCTCTCGAAGCTGATCTTGTCTGTGTCGAGGTAGTTCAGCGCGGTGGGTTGAGTAAGGCGGACGGCGAGTCGCCCGTTGAAGCGTCTGACTCCACTACAAGACGAATATATAGCAGGATGGCCGAGTCTGAGTCTGTGCGGAAAGTATAGTCATCTGGCAGCAAGGCGCGCCCATACATCTCACATGCCTTCACTTTCCGAACAATGTGTGAACTAACCTCTCGAAGCTGATCTTGTCTGTGTCGAGGTAGTTGAGCGCGGTGGGTTGGGCCAGACGGGCGGCGAGA
Source organism: Thaumatotibia leucotreta (assembly GCA_025490895.1). Classification (NCBI taxonomy): domain Eukaryota; kingdom Metazoa; phylum Arthropoda; class Insecta; order Lepidoptera; family Tortricidae; genus Thaumatotibia; species Thaumatotibia leucotreta. The sequence goes on along the minus strand of JALPQI010028969.1, from coordinate 7,809 downwards.
GCCGCGGGCGCGGGCGGCGGCCAAGCGAGCCCGGTCGTAGGTTCCAGCGTCTGACTCCACTACAAGACGAGTGTATAGCAGGATGGCCGAGTCGGAGCCACAACCATTACCCTAGTCCTTATTACAATAGGCATAAAGGTCTACCAACGTATAGCTGTCTGAACTAACCTCTCGAAGCTGATCTTGTCTGTGTCGAGGTAGTTCAGCGCGGTGGGTTGAGAAAGGCAGACGGCGAGTCGCCGGTTGGAGCGTCTGACTCCACTACAAGACGAGTGTATAGCAGGATGGCCGAGTAGGAGCCACAACCATTACCCTAGTCCTTATTACAATAGGCATAAAGGTCTACCAACGTATAGCTGTCTCGTACTCACCTCTCGAAGCTGATCTTGTCTGTGTCGAGGTAATTCAGCGCCGTGGGTTGAGTAAGGCGGACGGGAGTCGCTCGTTGAATTGAAGCGTCTGACTCCACTACAAGACGAATATATAGCAGGATGGCCGAGTCTGAGTCTGTGCGGAAAGTATAGTCATCTGGCAGCAAGGCGCACCCATACATCTCACATGCCTTCACTTTCCGAACAATGTGTGAACTAACCTCTCGAAGCTGATCTTGTCTGTGTCGAGGTAGTTGAGCGCGGTGGGTTGGGCCAGACGGGCGGCGAGAGCTGCGGGCGCGGGCGGCGGCCAAGCGAGCCCGGTCGTAGGTTCCAGCGTCTGACTCCACTACAAGACGAGTGTATAGCAGGATGGCCGAGTCGGAGCCACAACCATTACCCTAGTCCTTATTACAATAGGCATAAAGGTCTACCAACGTATAGCTGTCTGAACTAACCTCTCGAAGCTGATCTTGTCTGTGTCGAGGTAGTTCAGCGCGGGGGGTTGAGAAAGGCAGACGGCGAGTCGCCGGTTGGAGCGTCTGACTCCACTACAAGACGAGTGTATAGCAGGATGGCCGAGTAGGAGCCACAACCATTACCCTAGTCCTTATTACAATAGGCATAAAGGTCTACCAACGTATAGCTGTCTCGTACTCACCTCTCGAAGCTGATCTTGTCTGTGTCGAGGTAATTCAGCGCCGTGGGTTGAGTAAGGCGGACGGGAGTCGCTCGTTGAATTGAAGCGTCTGACTCCACTACAAGACGAATATATAGCAGGATGGCCGAGTCTGAGTCTGTGCGGAAAGTATAGTCATCTGGCAGCAAGGCACGCCCATACATCTCACATGCCATCATTTTCCGAACAATGTGTAAACTAACCTCTCGAAGCTGATCTTGTCTGTGTCGAGGTAGTTGAGCGCGGTGGGTTGGGCCAGACGGGCGGCGAGTCGCCGGTTGGAGCGTCTGACTCCACTATAAGACGAATATATAGCAGGATGGCCGAGTCTGAGACTGTGCGGAAAGTATAGTCATCTGGCAGCAAGGCGCGCCCATACATCTCACATGCCTTCACTTTCCGAACAATGTCTGAACTGACCTCTCGAAGCTGATCTTGTCTGTGTCGAGGTAGTTGAGCGCGGTGGGTTGAGTAAGGCGGACGGCGAGTCGCCCGTTGGAGCGTCTGACTCCACTACAAGACGAATATATAGCAGGATGGCCGAGTCTGAGTCTGTGCGGAAAGTATAGTCATCTGGCAGCAAGGCGCGCCCATACATCTCACATGCCTTCACTTTCCGAACAATGTCTGAACTAACCTCTCGAAACTAATCTTGTCTGTGTCGAGGTAGTTGAGCGCGGTGGGTTGGGCCAGACGGGCAGCGAGAGCAGCGGGCGCGGGCGGCGGCCAAGCGCGACCCGTGGCCGGTTCTAGCGTCTCACTCCACATGGTTCCTAGCTCGTGGTCTAATTCCGTTAGCGTTGCGTTTGCACCTGGGCACAATCGTTCAATATTAACAGGATAGATTGGCATCAGCAGGTGAATTCCAGCCTACTTTGTCAGGAACGTGACGGCTATGATAGCTACTTTAGAAATATATACAAGGTGGAAGTCGACGAGGGACCTTTACGGAAATGGGAGATAGTTAAGGCTATACTGAGCAACTTTTACTATGGGACCAACCCCGAAATCGTAAAAAAAAAAAGAATTTCATACATTGTGTGTATACATGCCGTACCTTTTCGTATGGATAAGTTTTTTTTTTACGATTTCGGGGTTGGTCCCATAGTAAAAGTTGCTCAGTATAACCTTAACTATCTCCCATTTCCGTAAAGGTCCCTCGTCGACTTCCACCTTGTATAGCTATTCTAGAAAACTGTAAAGTATTCTAATAGGAGGTGCAGGCATGTATAAATTTCTATTACTATTATTATTATTGCTTGCCCTTAGCCGCCTTGTAAGGGATTGCATATACCCGAGAAATTAGACCGGTGGTTGCTAAGACCGAGTGGCCGAGGGGTACAGGCATCAGCCGCAAAAGCTGAGTACGTGGGTTCGATCCCCACCTCGAACATTAGTTGATCTTGGTCGTTTTTCTTTGGTATATAACATCTAATATTATTAGTGTGACTACTGGGGAAAAATTAAAAAAGTACACATCAATAGTAGTTTATGCAACCGTACGTAATGAGGGGCATTACAACTCGAGTATGGGTTTATGAAACGAACCGAAGGTGAGTTTCATAATAGCATCACACGAGTGTTGTAATGCCTGATTACGTATAGTTGCATACACTACTTTATCTACACACATATCATAAGTGCTCTAAAATGCGTTCAGAAACAAAGCTTTCTCATACTTGGCTCTCTACTTTTACGGCAATAGGATGTTAGTTGCGGTCATAGCTGCATTGAATATGTCCGGCGGAGTGCTCATATCGTTATCCGAGTCACTGCCACTCATTATCAAGTAATTATCAGTATTATCACAAAGTATTCAAATTTTTTCACAATTGTTCACTTGTAGTAAGCCAACAAACAAAAGACAGCTGCTCGGAATGGCAGCGATTTGAATCTCTGTAATTTTTTTTTAAATCATAGACAATCGAGTGATGTCCCTAATCTTGTGTCACTCGATATGAAAATATCGTCCGATTGTAACTAAAAAAACATACTGAATTAACTTTTTGTGTCGATGACTGGCTGAATATCTATAGATACCAGAATAGACACCCCACTTGAATCTGACAGCTGTTCCAAATTTAAAACTCATAACCTCTGGAAAAATCGTACATAATGTTAACTTTATGTATGTGCCAAGTTCTGATGGTGGGTAATGCTGGTCATTGCCTATTGTTTCTGAACGCGTTTAGAGCACTTAACGATATTTGTGTAGATAAAATATTTAGTAAATAAATAATTTGATTTGTGTTTTCGCAATACGTTTAAAAATTATTGTTGAAAATTTTTTTTAAGAAATCATCTGTTTAAACTGTTTAATATGCGATTTGAAAGATATTTACGACGCTATTTATTTACGGCTACGCCTAGTGTGGTCAGTTCAATGTACAATTGACCTAATTTATATTGCCAAATAAACAATTTTATTTGTCTACAATGTGCGTGTGCTGTATACTCACCCTGCCCCCTAAATATGTACGTCCTATCGCCCCTCTGCCAGTGGTTGTTCTCGAAGCCGACGAGCGTGGTGTCGACGCGGACGTTGCCTCCGCGCTTGTACACTTTGTACGTGTCGAACGGACACATACGAGACACTAAAGGCACTGCGGGGAAAAATGTGTACAGATGTAGTGAGAAATGACTTGCCTTCGGAAACGTTCGTCAACGTCATGCTGTTTCAGTCCATCTCACTGAGACTGACAGTAATAGCTGTCATGCTACTTCAGTCAGACTCGGTGACACTGCCTGAAACAGCATGTGTTTACGAACGTTTCCGAAGGCAAGTAATTTCTTACTACACCTGTATTTTAGAGTGTGGCGAATCAAATTTGGTAATAATCGTAGGAACAGAAAATTAGGTGGATTCGCCCTACCACACTCAACTGGTAAATTATGAGGAGAGATCGGACAAATGTGCGTTTTTTGTTCGCAATAATATGGACATGACTCCAATGTTGATTAAAATAATAATTTCTCGAAATTTGATTTCGAAGGTTTGAGATGACTATTTACAAAGGTTTTCATGCCGTGTGGTGACGGCAGTAAGAATACATTTGTGACCACCTCAACTTCTCCTGCGGGTGTCGTAAGAGTCGACTAAGGGATTGAAGTGTCACTGACCATTCCTTGATTTGATTGATGACGGGCAGCAGCGTCATCATAGTAGGCACATTACTGCGATCGCCAATCCGCTTGCCCAGCGTGGCGATTATGGGCATTTACCTCCTAATGCGTCTATACGCATAGTTAATAGGAGAGGCCTACGTCCAGCAGTGGACTATCATAGGCTGATGATGATGATGATGTTGATTAAATATTCAATCAACTTTGGAGTCATGTCCAATTTTGTGTATTGCAAACGATGACCCCATTTTTCCGATCCCTGATTATGAGTCAAAAAGTGACATTGTAATGTATTAAAGTGACAGCTGTTAGGATTGACTGTACTCACCCCAACTGGTGAACTCCCACTTCATCTCCACATATAAATCCGGTGCTAAACTGAGCCGGTTCAACAAGTCCGGGATACCGCCCGCGCGTACGGCGTGTCGGAGATAATCCCGGCGGGACAGCACTAATCCAATCTTCGACTACTATAGTATTAGGCTATGAAGTCAATCCTGGCACTTGTCATTTCAATACATTATGTATCAAAAAATGACATTGTCGACAGATAATGTATTGAACCGACAGCTTCAGAATTGACTTTATAGCGGTAATGCACTGTCGGACGTTATATCCGGCTGTACTCACCCCAACTGGTGAACTCCTACTTAATTTCTACGTAGAAATCCGGTGCTAAGCTGAGACGGTTCAACAAGCCAGGGATACCACCCGTGCGTACATACAGCGCGCCCGAGGTAGACCTAATGGGCCAGCACTAAGCCTAATACCGTCACCTATTCACTATTGAACCACTAGGTTATATCAGACAGTACTCACCCCAACTGGTGAACTCCCACTTCATCTCCACATAGAAATCCGGTGCTAAACTGAGCCGGTTCAACAAGTCCGGGATACCACCCGCGCGTACGGCGTGTCGGAGATAATCCCGGCGGGACAGCACTAGTCCTAGGATACCGGGATCGCCCGTCGACGTCGCCTCTTGGACCACTGAGACATGGATAAAGATATTCACTCTTTTACAGCTAATCACGAACCTAAATTTGTCTTCAACTCCGTTAATAAAGCGTTAGAGTTAAAATTTAAACATTTAGACAATTCATAACAAGCTATTGTTATTTTAGTATGGAATATTGCTAGCTGAGTAATTCTGTTGATTTTTCGTAGATTATGTGTAATTTGAACCAATTTACTGACGTATTTGGGTCAAAATTCTTTTCGTTGTCTTATTTGTGTCCCTAAAAAACGTGACACAGTTGTGAATTTTGTATGAGATGATGTTTTGTTTCTAATTCTTGATTGGCTTTAAATCTAGCGCGAAAAAGAAATACAAGTGCACGGATTTTTTTTTATATACTGAGTAAATAGCAACTAAATGCGTGACAGAGTGGTATGAAACAAGACAACGAAAAGAGTTTTGGCCTATTTGTGAAAAATTTAAAATACTTATTTATATACTGATTTATTCCCAAAAATATGTCACAACTAAAACTGGGATTAAAACAAAGAAAAACGGAAGCGACGTTTATAATCAATAATTTATAAATGCACATAAAAATACAGTCTTATCATCATGAGTGTTAAGCTCATAATATCATGTCAAATCGTTCTGGATCGTTAACATTGTATAACTGTAGCAGTCTTCAAGGTCACTAATAAACTGACATCGCGACTTGAGAAAACGCGGCGAAACGAAACGATTTACGCAATTCCACTAGGTTTGCATGATTGAGCTATGGTGTTCAAAAATATCTAAACGCGCTCTATATTCTGCTCAGATTTTAGTGAATACCTCAGCCGCTCTGACGATGTCGTCTGTACTGTCATCCTAAATCAATTAGACATTTCAACTCTTAAAAGCTTGTTTCTTTTGAACCTACAAATATAGTAAACATTGCTCACCCGTCCAGCCATCCTTCTCGCAGTTGACATCAGCGCCTGCGTCTATGAGCACCTTCACACACTCGGTTAAGCCGAGTGTCACAGCTAGCAACAAGGGGGTCCGGCCTCTAGGGTCCCGCAGTTCTAACTCCACCGTTGGAACCTTCAAATAAAATAATATGAAATATTATTCAAATAAATAATACAGAAAAAATAATATAAAAAGGGGGCACGCGGACTCCACAAGGCCATTAGCAAACGCATCAGGGAATCCACGGGCGATCCTCGCGCGGGCGGCTTGCTTGCGCAAAGGTTTGCTGTCGCAATCCAGCGCGGGAAAGCCGCCTGCGTGCTGGGCACCTTGCCCAGGGGGCCGAATTGAAATTTATAGTTTATATTTGTAGTTAGTTTTATTTTTAATTAGCCTTAATTATTTTTCTGTTTTTGTATATTTTAATATTACATAAAAACGGGATGGATCGGATATTGCGTATATTAATTACATCCCAGCATTTCTAACCCTTTACTTACAGCATTCATGCCCCAAAAGTGAATGCTGCAAGGAGCTTGAACATTTCTAGCGTGCATTCAAATTGTTAAGATCTTTAATATGCGAGCAATGGGCATACCCAAATACAAAATTATTCATAGGTTGCATTTTCATTTTCATTTTTTATCAACGAGTAAGTCCCTGGGGTCCTGTAGGTCCCTGGTCCATATTACGGAATTGTGAAGGAATGAATACCTACCAAAATAAAATACATAATAATACATATAGAATGGGTCCTAAGAATATTGTGCAGCAAATTAAGCTGACCTAAGGAATGAACTAAGGAATCAAAATTAAATTTCAAGAAATTATTTCTCACAAAAGAAATTATTTGTATAATTAATTATTCAATCAACTTTGGAGTCATGCTTGTATCATAGCAAAAAAATAATGTACTTAATAATTTTATATTCTGAACTAATGTGAACCAACAATGAATGATAAACATATGTTATTTGCAAGCACAAGTTTTGTGATGGCTGACCTCATAGACATAAACAATTTAAAATCAAGTTCTGTAAACTGTTCACCACTGTGATCTAAAGCATTTATAATTAAATAAGAAATTAAATTATTCTAACTATTTGGCAATGTTCTTAGTCGTAGCTTACACTGCTATGGCTTCTCTCAAATAATAGGATTATTTTAATGACTATGTTTGGCTTCTCTGGTTTCCTCATAATTTTATTGCATTTGAAGGTTAAAGAAAGTTTTACTGTCTCATTATTTGCCTTTTTGAAAAATGGTGCATATATTTCTTTGAACTTGGAGCATTCCATGGGCCGCCCGATACAAATGCATACAAATGTGTGTAATAATTTTCTTGGGAGTTGTTAGTTAATATATATATTTTTGAGCAATTTTTGACTCCTCTGGTCACAAAAGAGAACTTTGACAAACCCACAGTTTTGAGAAAAACTGGGACATTGGTGGACTGTTTCCTGGAATGCTTCACTTGTATTAAACTTTTACTCTTTTTCACTAGGGCTATAAATGCTATAATAAAGTACCTAGATATAATTTATGAATCTGCTTTTAAAGTACAAATGAGTCATCATGACTCACCAGAGAAGATGCAATAAAATTATGGTTTATATCCAAACCCAACACAGAAAGTGACATCATTTTATTTGACGAATTAACATCAAATACCTATATACCTAAATAGCAATTTTATTTAAGCAAGTACATACAAAGATAAATGA
>JALPQI010028966.1:0-14007 GCA_025490895.1 Thaumatotibia leucotreta | reverse complement strand
AGCAATGATGGTCCGGTTTATCCATTTATCGTGCTACGCGTCACTTTCGCAATTGCCTACTGGTTAGAACGTGACGGCAACGTCGACAAACGATGAGACGCGGTACCATCATAAGACTACAAGTATCGTTAATCGGTGTGTGGGAACACCAGCGGTGGTGGGGACGATAAAAGCCAGGTTCACAAACGCTAATTGATGATCCAACAGCCTCTCAACACCGTCCTCAAATGACGGTGCAACGACCGTCTGACCCTTGTGGGATGCGACCCGGCCACAGCTGCAGTAGCGGAAACGCGGGAGCAGCCACACATACTCCAGGAGGAGTATCTTTTGTATATTCAGTCAGCTATTTGATGACGCGCAACGCGCGATTCGCAACGCTCAAAAGGGAGAAGCCCGCCACTCCACTTGTGCATAACGGCATTTACACTTTTTGGAACACCCAATTAGCGTAACATTAAAAAACCTTCATGGCAGTGAGGTTCATAACAAAACTTGAGTACGATATCTTTAGGAATTTAAGCTTGATCGGCGTTTTTATATTATGATAATCGCTTATAGTTTAAATTAACACCAAAACCGAGTTTTTATTGACATTAAGTGCTTAATTGTCGTTACAAATCTGACTAAGATTAAGATTATTTTAATTTTAAGGCTAATTGGGTATCCCTAAAAGTGTAAAATGTCGTAAACGATGTCAATACCTATTTGCTAACCGGCCTAGAACTTCAATTTCAAATCAAGTGCTTACTAGTTTCCTCAAGTTGTGCCATCCGAAACGTGATACTTCACCTGTTATAACGTACACGAGGACGCCATTTTATGACCTATTTGAGGAATATTAATTTGCAAATGTATTTATTTATATACAGGGTGTGGCCTGTAACAGAAGCAAAAAATCAAAGGGAAGACTCCTCTGACTGCCTCTAGTTATTCGCAAAAGGTCCCAGTGTTTTAAAGTTATCCATTAAGGAGAAACAGTATGTTAAAGTTACGACCTATGAGTGATGTATCTAGGTAACCCAACATTGTACCTTATTAATGATTAAACATATTGGTAGTTCAGTGGACATAAAACTAAATGAGCTAAAAAGTTTTTTTGAACTCATGGTTTTTTAACTGGTTTAGCAAAAAAAAAATTTTTTTTTTGTGTTACACCGATTTAACTTTTTTGGTATAAGTCGACTGCAGTAAAACTACATAAAAAAAAAGTTTTTTTTTTTTTTTTTTTAAGTTTTAACTATTAAATTATGACTATTTATTGGGTTATTAGTGTACCGTTTCATTTTTTGCTCCTATCACAGGCCACACCCTGTATATATTTGGCAGCCCTTGTATACACCGAGGGTAGCGTGGTAAACCCCGCGATATTTTTTTTTTTTTTTTTATGTTGGCACAACAAAGTGGCTCCACTCCACCTGATCGTAAGTGAAAGTAGCGCCCAAACCGCGGCGGCAACGAACAGGAGACAATCAGTAACCTGTTAGTTGCCACCGCCTTGCTGGCCCGCTAGATGCTGGTAAATACACAAAATATACACGATATGTCGAGCAAACCGTTTTTTGAAATACGATCTGTATGAAATATGACTCTTGTGTAAGACATTGACATTTCAATGATAAAATTTTTTTTATTGAGATTTCACCAGGCAAGCTTGAAAATATTCTCCGGCTAGGTGCGGAGTCTATGTTGTAAAACGTCCGTGGTTAAGACGGCGCAAGAGTTGGAAAGAGTGTGAAAGTCTACGTTACTTAAAAGTTAAATGTTGTGGAGTTTTCCCGGGGCGCAGTCGGTTGGTGGAACGCTTAGGGCCACATTTTAATAGCCAAATTGAACTAAAGAGGAATATGGGGGTCGACAAAGTTTAAGTTTTCAGCCTATTTCAATCCACTGCTGGACATAGGTCTCTCCTGTTATCTAAGCGTATGAACGCCTTAGGAAACGAATGTGCGAATTGTCACGCTGGGCTACTAATTATACCTCCACTACACGTCTGCGGATGGGTCCGCGGAGATCGGCATATACATCCGCAGATGAATCTTGACCAACTGTTCACACGTCTGTTGATCGTTCAGTCTGAGTACAATCTCGTCAGACGCTACACGCGAGAAAGATGGACGAAAAACTGTAGCAGCCGCACCATGATTTAAAAAATAAACTATTTTATTGAGCCCGTTTACGTGCACCAATTACGTAATGCGTCATGGGCATCTTATTAAAATACATAATTAATGCCTTTAACTGTATTTTTTTTATTGTCTTGGTGGTAAACCTGGAACTTGCAGGCATGCATTCGCATTGGTAGACGGCGGCCGACTGACGGCGCGTCGGACGTGTGGCCACAAAAACCGACAACAAGCGGATCTGTGGCGGACGCGTTCGTGGACGTCAAATACCTACCGAAGATGACCAAATTACCCCCTCTACACGTCTGCGGATGCATCCGGCGATGACGTCCGCGGACCCATCTGCAGACGTGTAGTGGAGGCATTAAATTAGTCTTAAACTCTTCGCCGATGTGTGGTCACGGCTGCGGCAGTAAGAATATATTGGTCACCACCCCCAAATCTTCCCGTGTGTGTCGTAAGAGTCAACTAAGGTATTGAGAAGTATCGCTGACCATTTACTTTTATCGATGACGAGCAGGAGCATCATCATAGTGGACACACTATTGCAATCGACAACCGACTTGCTTAGCGTGGCGATTATGAGCATTTAGCTCCTAATATATCCATCCGCAATAAGTATTCCGCATAAGTATATAGCAGAGGCCTTTATCACATCGAGCAGAGCACTGACATAGACTGATGACGTAACAAAAAATAAAATAAAAAGTTTATTGCGTTAAAACTATACAATATAGGTACTTTGCATTGTTACTATCTCCTAGTAAGTAAATTGTTTACCTGTCAGGAGATCATGTTCTTTCTGTGTGATATGTGATGTGATATGGTTGATACCCATATATATTATTATCAAACAAGTTTAATCGAAGCGTGTTGTCCTTTCAAGAACAATAGCATGTTACAAACTTAATCATGATCACTTGCAAGTTTCTGCAATCAAATACACAAGTATAGGTATTATATACAACTAAGAACCATGTGGACATGAAGGCGTATTTCTATGATTTAAATGTCGATTTGATTTGAAAACTTTCTTGTTGGCTCCGTTGTCCTCAAGTCAGTATCCGATTAAGGAATCTAAAATTGAACTAATAATATTTTATAGATACAACTTTTCTCAAGTAACCATTTACATCCAAAACATTTAGGAACCTTGTACTCGTAATGTTTATTGACAATAAAATAAATAAACTTTCTTAAAACGGACAAGAAATAAAACTATTTTAATCGCGTACCTATCTTTAACTTCATTCCGTCGTTTCGAACACTCTACAGGCTCTTCTTGTGGGTGACGTAAGAGTTGACTAAGGGATTGAAGTGTCACTGACAATTATTTGATAAACGATTGATGATGGGCACCAGCGTCATCATAGTGGACACATTACTGCGATCGCGAATCCGCTTGCCCAGCGTGGCGATTATGGGTATTTTCCTCCTAATGCGTTTATACGCATAGTTAATAGGAGACTCCTACGTCCAGCAGTCAACTGGACTAAAATAGGCTGATGATAATGCCACTAATACGAACATCAAATCCAAGTTGCATGAAACAGTGTTACGAATGAAGAGTAGCCATTACACGTCCCTATCTCGGATGCAAACAGTTCTCAAAGTTTGCGCGATTACTTCTCCGACCGTTTCTAGGAGTACGCGGTTCCATTTTACCGTTATTAAGATTACACGTCTTTGCCGACCGTATGATTTTTTTAAAGTATTATAATGGTACTTGGCTGTGTGGTGACGGCAGTGAGAATACATTTGTCATCACCTCAACTCCTCCTGCGGGGTGTCGTAAGGGTCGACTAAGGGATTGAAGTGTCATTGACCATTATTTGATAAAAGATTGATGATGGGCAGCAGCGTCATCATAGTGGACACATTACTGCGATCGCCAATCCGCTTGCCCAGCGTGGCGATTATGGGCATTTACTTCCCAATGCGTCAATACGCAAAGGCTAACGAGAAACCGTTGTCCAGCAGTGGACTGAAATAGGCTGATGACATAATGTGTGATAATAAGAGAAAGGATATAGCTTTGCCTATAATTATATTCTTTTTTTTTTGTTAACACACGAAGTATATATGTGCTAATGTCTGAACACGCATTTTTTTTTATTCACTATAATTAAATACAATAATTGAGTACATAGAAGCCACTACTTTAAAATTTGGCTTGTTATTTTTGTGAGTTTTGAAGGCTTGTTACTAGAAATAATATACAAAAAAAAACAAATTGTTCCGACATTGGTGTGGGCGGCATGACTAAAGTACGGTTTAGGGTCATTTGCAGAAAAAGTGTACCATCAAATTTTTTTATGCGATCATGGACTGTAATACACCATTTTACTCGGCATCGTGCGTACTTTTCAGTTATGAAACAAAAAAAGTATATCTCTAATGTCACGAAAATAAGTATGCAAATTGAGATTTCTCACTTTAGTTACTCCCATAATAAAGTTATGGAGTAACTAAAGGAGGAGTAGTGGTGGACCCTTTATTGTAAAAAATTAACGAAATGTCCATTAGATACGAAACAGAGTAAAACCGTTCCTAATAACTAAATGAAATGAAAAATGTTTATTTGATGCTCAAAATAGAAAAACAAAAAGAAAACTTAATCTATGTTAAAGCTTAAACTAAGTACAAAGCATCAAAAATTCTTAAAGTGTCCTCTAACCTTGCTACAACAAAGAATATTTATAAAATTGAGCTCGATACTGAACGTTGGCACTGGCCTGGTTGTAAAATTCTGCATATAAATTTAAAGGTTGAGGTTGGAATGTGAATTTTGTGCTGTAAATCTTTATGTGGGCTCAGAGTTTAGCGAACTGGACGATACCCTTACCAACGTTTGGGATCTGCTGGTTTTATTTAAAGGGTATCATTGTTAACTAGGAACCTTGAGGGTGCGGCTCCACTTACGATGACGCGGAGCGAAGCGGAGCTGTGTAAAATTGACCAATTACATTCTTCAAATTCAAAATTCGGAACTCTGTGATGCGGTCTCATTGGCCGAACTCCCACCAGTGTGTCTATCAGTCCATCCTGCTTGAACGTGAATATTTGTATTTGTATTAGAAATATGAAATTTTGCATTTGAGCCATTTTTTTTAAAGTTGACCTTACACTTTTTTGTAACATTAGGCATTTTTTATATAATGTCTACGCTCTAATCATAAGCTCTTTTACTACTAATAGGAAAAAATGTTTGTTCCAAAATTTACATACATTTTTTGATCATTCCAATCCGGTAAAGCCATACAAAATGTATGAAAAAATGGTAACAGGATACAAAAATAAGACTTGGGGCAATAAATTTCTCATATCAGGATCGAAAGAGCTGGCGATTCTGAGTGGAAATTATATTTAAAGTTCCAAATCCAAAAAAAAGAAGGAAGAAACAACTAAAAAAAATGGATCATGAGCACTCATAATCATCAGCCTTTGATAGTCCACTGCTGGACGTAGGCCTCTACTATTAACAATGCGTATAAACGCATTAGGAGGTAAATGCCCATAATCGCCACAATGGGCAATCGGATTGGCGATCACAGTAATGTGTCTACTGTGATGACGCTGCTGCCCATCATCAATCTTTTATCAAATAATGGTCAGTGACACTTCAATCCCTTAGTCGATTCTTACGACTCACAATATCATAATATATCGAGTACGCAGTCCATGTCTCGTGTTGTAACTGTAATATTTCTTCCCTCGTCTCTAATGCTTGACCGACCGAACCATTGTCAAACATACAAAAAAAGGATTTGTGAGAATATTTCTCTTTTTTTCACTTTTTTTTGTCTCTGTCACACTGATGAGGCTTTCTTTGGAGTGATAAAGGTAAGTGGTCGAAATTTTCAATTTTAAATGCCTATTAACCTAAGCAGGCTTTCAGAAGTAGATAGGTATACCTACTTTTTAATAATCCGATTTTGCTGCAATAAATTAAATCGAACAAATATCTAGAGGAAAACGTCTAAAACGTAAATAAATAATGAATTAATTAAAATTAATTATCATAATCCGCGTCCAACTGGGTCACATCGTGAAGGTCAAGTTTAAAACGTTATAAGGATCTTATTTTTCGCGTAAGCTTAAAGCGTTTTGTAAAGGAACCTTGTTAGAACCGAACACCTGCGTCCTAGATTAAATATTGATTATGATTGCCATTCAGTAGGGATGATTCATTATTTTCCCTAGGTGGTAATACGTTTGGTTTTTTGCAAAACTGAACTTATCTAAACATATTTTTTTCTCGGTTGCTATGGAATCGTTTAAAGAGGCAAGTAACTACGTACTTGGGTTTTTTGCGTTCTTATCTGCAGAACAATTTATATAAATTTTGATCTTTAGTCTCCTAATAATGAGTTCATAATATTGCTTAGAATACGAAGTATTTTAGGATTTCATGCCATTTGAAAATTGTGTGTCGGGTGATATTACGAATTTCACCCAAAATTTTTATTCTGTAGCGTTTTTACACTACTTTCAATATAATTTTTATTGGGTAACAAAGCCCTGTTCTTGTAGAACTGATTGTAGTAGTTTTCACAAATTGTATTGCTTCCGATTTTTTCTTATGGATGATTATACAGTTCATTATATTTTAACAGGTATCCCCTAATTTCAAATCGCATGATAAAGTACAGTAACAACAAAACTAAAAAAAAAATATGATATACATATCGCCGCCCCCGCCGAATACTAAGATAACTGCCATTACCATGGTTTTAGTGTTATGTCATATTTGAAATCTGTGGGTGCTAATGCATCTGTTGAATTTTTTTCGTAATTTTTATTCTATTATTTATGGAGATAAAAAAAATTGCAATGATATTCTTTGATTTTATTGATCTCTTAAATTGCCAGAATAAACGTCTATGAGGATAATATCAAAAATAATTATTAGACCTTACGCTATAAACGCTCGTATCATGATATTCGCGTGAAAATCATTCTACAACAAAAAGACATCAGGCAGTTATCATTTTATTCTCGTATTAAAAATCTTCTGTCTGTTCGGATATCGTCCTTTAGTAACGATTATGTATTTGTGCGAAACATTAAAATGTATTATCTTCCTTTTCATTTACATACGTTTGACAATCAAAAATTGAAATGGCAGATACAGTACCGCGGGAAATTCCTAAAACGTACCTAGTAATGTTTGTGTATTAAATGAGAAACGAATCAGTGCGTTCAGCGCGACGGCTCACCCTACGAGAACCACTCACGCTGTCAGTCTATCAGCCGGAGGGCCGCAGGCCCGACGGCTAGCCTTACGCGAACCACTCACGCTGTCAGTCTATCAGCCGGAGGACCGCAGGCCCGACAGCTCGCCCTACGGGAACCACTCACGCTGACAGTCTATGAGCCGGAGGGCCGCAGGCCCTACAGCTCGCCCTACGCGAACCACTCACGCTGTCAGTCTATCAGCCGGAGGGCCGCAGGCCCGACGGCTAGCCTTACGCGAACCACTCACGCTGTCAGTCTATCAGCCGGAGGACCGCAGGCCCGACAGCTCGCCCTACGGGAACCACTCACGCTGACAGTCTATGAGCCGGAGGGCCGCAGGCCCTACAGCTCGCCCTACGCGAACCACTCACGTTGTCAGTCGATGAGCTGGAGGGCCGCAGGCCCTACAGCTCGCCCTACGCGAACCAATCACGCTGTCAGTCTATCAGCCGGAGGACCGAAGGCCCGACAGCTCGCCCTACGGGAACCACTCACGCTGACAGTCTATGAGCCGGAGGACCGCAGGCCCTACAGCTCGCCCTACGCGAACCACTCACGTTGTCAGTCCATGAGCTGGAGGGCCGCAGGCCCTACAGTTCGCCCTACGCGAACCACTCACGCTGTCAGTCTATCAGCCGGAGGACCGAAGGCCCGACAGCTCGCCCTACGGGAACCACTCACGCTGACAGTCTATGAGCCGGAGGGCCGCAGGCCCTACAGCTCGCCCTACGCGAACCACTCACGTTGTCAGTCCATGAGCTGGAGGGCCGCAGGCCCTACAGTTCGCCCTACGCGAACCACTCACGCTGTCAGTCTATCAGCCGGAGGACCGAAGGCCCGACAGCTCGCCCTACGGGAACCACTCACGCTGACAGTCTATGAGCCGGAGGACCGCAGGCCCTACAGCTCGCCCTACGCGAACCACTCACGTTGTCAGTCCATGAGCTGGAGGGCCGCAGGCCCTACAGTTCGCCCTACGCGAACCACTCACGCTGTCAGTCTATCAGCCGGAGGACCGAAGGCCCGACAGCTCGCCCTACGGGAACCACTCACGCTGACAGTCTATGAGCCGGAGGGCCGCAGGCCCTACAGCTCGCCCTACGCGAACCACTCACGTTGTCAGTCCATGAGCTGGAGGGCCGCAGGCCCTACAGCTCGCCCTACGCGAACCACTCACGCTGTCAGTCTATCAGCCGGAGGACCGCAGGCCCGACAGCTCGCCCTACGGGAACCACTCACGCTGACAGTCTATGAGCCGGAGGGCCGCAGGCCCTACAGCTCGCCCTACGCGAACCACTCACGTTGTCAGTCCATGTGCTGGAGGGCCGCAGGACCTACAGCTCGCCCTACGCGAACTACTCACGCTGTCAGTCTATTAGCCGGAGGACCGAAGGCCCGACAGCTCGCCCTACAGGAACCACTCACGCTGACAGTCTATGAGCCGGAGGGCCGCAGGCCCTACAGCTTAGCGCTATCATGCTACTAATGGAATAATGTAACATGAAAACGAAGCTGAGGGCCGCAGGCCCTATAAACCCAGTGCTTCCTGGCTACGCGACGGAAGAGTGTTTCTCTAAAACAAATCGGAGGGCCGCTGGCCCGACAGCTGGCCTTTGCGAAGGACGAAGGCACGAAGCGATTGCACAAGGCGCTACAGCTCGCGAGGCTGAAGGCCGAGCTGCCAGAGACCAGCACTACCATGCTACACAATGAAATAGCGTAACATGAAAACGAAACGGGTGGCCATAGGCCACCTGCGAAGGACGAAGGCCGAGCCTTGCACAGGGCCGAAGGCCCGGAGCATCCAAAGATATAAATATTAGTTAGCGATATACTTTCTCAAATGCGTCGGTCATCGATGACGTCTTCCTAGGACTGACAGAAACAGATGCTCTAAATATAACATTTTCGGTAAGCCTTCAAGCATAATCGTATTCCAAGGCAGGTTTATTTGAATTTTAATGTCGTTTCTCTTACTCTTCTGACAGATATTCCATTAGTTCGAATAAAATTCGGGAATGCGATCGAACGGAAATGGTATTCCAATTCATATTATAGAACCCATATCAGTGCAGTTCCAGATCAAAAGTCACGGCACAGTGGAACGAAGAATGTTACCTGTGGTATTATGCTGGGCGTCAACAGTTCATAAGATGCAGGGAAGTGCAGTCGATCATGCCGTGGTTTATTTAGGTTCGAAATGTTTCGCTGCTGGACAAGCATAACTAAGAAGCTCTGAGTAGAGTTCATTCTTTAGACAGTCTACAGATTGAAGAATTAGATTGCACAAATTAACTGAAAAGATACCTTACAACAATGAAGCGTTAATTGAAATGGATAGACTGGGGAATAATATATTACAAGTAATGAACTACAAAAGGGTTGAGTTTAGCTGATCAATAGATGTGTCATCAGCAAAAGTATGATACATATATGTACTTATGTGTAAATAAACATTATCCATAAGCAGTTTATCTATATTATATCCAGATTGAAAGCTAGTCGCACAATTTTTTTGGCCTCGACTCCGATAAAATTTTAATTTGGAAAGAATGCAAATAAACTTCTCATGGATAATGTTTGTTGATATATAGGTATATCATACTTTTGCTGACGACACTATTGTTCAGCTAAATTCAACCCTTTTGTGGTTCGTTAGGTAAGGCTTACAAAACCGTGGATTTTATGAATGTCATGGTTTATTTTTTCTTTTTTACTATAAAAGCTTGTCTTTAAAAACATTTGTTTACCTCTAATTTATTCTTTTATGATAAATTGATAATGGTAGTGAACCCTTGGCGCGCGAGTCCGACTCGCACTTGGGCGGTAATTTCTGATATATAACTTATTTATAAGTGGATTTACTGCAAAATGTATAAACAAAGGACTTCACGTCTTTTGGCTATATCAAATAATGTTAGATTATTATGATCGGGTGATCATAATAATAAAATTTTAGTAATGGTAAGTAATTAATTATAATAATCATTCTGCTAATTTACTTATTAGGTTTAAGTTTAACTATTTCAATTTTATTGTTCAATAAAATTAATGCTGATTACCATATTACAGTTTCAT
Source organism: Thaumatotibia leucotreta (assembly GCA_025490895.1). Taxonomy (NCBI): domain Eukaryota; kingdom Metazoa; phylum Arthropoda; class Insecta; order Lepidoptera; family Tortricidae; genus Thaumatotibia; species Thaumatotibia leucotreta. Next base: position 3,565 of record JALPQI010028966.1, on the reverse strand, counting down.
TTTTAATCTAGATTAAAAGCCTTTTTTAAAAAAGATTAACACTAAATTTACCGGAATAATGTGATATTGTAGTATTATACTCACTAGCTTGCACCCTGGTCACCCTCTGAATAAAATTGTAACATGATGGTGCAATATGTGGTGTTGGCGTAGCCGGAATGTGAATAAAATGATAATCGATATTATTATATCCTTGATGATGGTAAATTTTGACTTACTTTTTGTTTTTGAAATAACTTTTTTTCGGTATGTTTAAGAAGAGGTTACCCTATTTTTTCAGAATGCTACAAAAATTAGCTATCGTTAGAACTTTACATAATTTGCATACGTTTAGTATTAATGAAGTTAACGACAAAAACATGTTTTTATTTTCTCCTGAAAAATTAGGTTTTTGCAGTTATCATTTTATTCGCCGGGGGCGGCGATATAATTAATTAATATCCTCGTAGAACTTCAATAAACGGGATTTCAATGTGGATGGCTTCTCAAAAAATAAATCGCAGTATGGTTGATACGTGTGGGATTGGAGAAAATTGGTGTGCTAAAGTGCGGCAAGGAGCAGGAGCAAGGAGCAAGGAGGTGATAGTTTCGGCTGCGCAAGTACTTATCGGGAACGAATAAGTAATAGTCCTAGTGGTCAATTCCGAGCAATCGGAATATGCCAGCAGTGGACGTCTTATGGCTGAAATGATGATGAGAATACAATGGAAATAGTTCCACATTTAATCGGGAAGCCAGACGGAGTGCATCAAAACATAACGGATTTGGAACTTAGTCGTACTTTGCTCAGAAATGTATGCTCGCTACGAAAACGCCAAGTCTTGCAAAACAGATACCTGGCTTATGCCAAGTTGTGCGGTTCTATGTATGTTGCAGGGTAAATGAACAGTTGAACACCCTTTGAGTATGTTGTATAACTATTTCTATTTACTTTCTGAATACTGACTGCCGAGTCGTAGGGAGAACTGGATGCTTAGCCAAGTTGCCAATCGCTAGCGCTTGGTAGCGTATCATAGTTTTCCCCCTCTGTCACTCTTGCATATTAGTGCGACAAAAACAGCTAGCTGCCTTTCGCTTACGATTGACGACTAAGCGCTAGCGATTGGCAACTTGGCTAAGCACCCTGGGGAGAAAGCGTACGTGTATATTTCTAAATAATTTAAAATGACAGTTTGAAAGTAATTTGAACTTATCGAGAGGAAACAAATCATATAAAAAAATATTTGACTGTACTGTACTACTTTTTTAATATATTTATTTTCAAAACTACAATTTATGTGCATAGATTAAATCTAACTAATCTACTTAACCTAACCTGTAATATATCTAAGATGGCCCTTGTGGCATTGTACCGAGGATGCTGGCGGCATTTCCTCGCTCTATCGCTATACTGATGCGTTGTGCGAGGAAGTCGCCAGCTCTTCGGTCTTTAGTTACGTCAACCAGACGTTTCGCGATCTCAGCAAACAATTGGCGGGCACTGGAACCCCATGAACCTAAAGTTTCTACGCCAAACGGTACAAAATCGTATTCTTTGCCGAGGCCCTTATATTTGTTTTAAAAATTCGGCATTTTCAGCCGTAACAAAAATATATGAATATCAAGAAACATTTAAGTACTTATAGTCCTGTTTCTCGTTCATATACATGGTGTTTCCGGAGTCAGTAGGTAACGTACTGACAGTAGGGCATGTATATTTTGAATCGCGAAAAAATACTTTCCCATACAAAAGGGAAAGTGATTTATTTTCGCGAAGTTGACTTTTTGTACATTAAGCTGTTCATTTGTGCAATGAAGTCTAAATTAATAAATAAATAAAAGTTGCTGAATATGACTTAATATTATGTAAGAAAATCAGGAAACTTCGTGTATTATTACTGATGTTTATTTGTACCTATATATTGTATGTATACGATCCACTGCCCTCTCAAAAGCTTCAGCATTTATTTCAAACTGCTACCTTCAGTCGACACAGCCAACGTCAGCTATTTGTAACGAAAATAAGTGCATTTAAACCAATTCAAACATACATTTGGATGCACAAATGTGAACACTGCTTTTCGAGTCCCACGATGGACAAACACTGTTTTAAACGTTTATGTTGAACGATGAACGTAAACGTCATATTTATTTAGCAATTTCCGCATAGCCAATTTTTAGGTAGCTATATTTTCATGGAATTGTGACCAGGGAAATGGGTGTAAAAAGAAAACAGGAGGCACCGAATGCATTATACAGCGTGTGTATTTTATACGGGCGTATAATTAATCCAGCTATAATATTATCTGATCCTATGAATCGTATAAGATAATTATTTCGTTTAAGTTTGTTAATTAGGTGTTATAATTTTTCTGAAGTGTAACCCACCAGCAATGTATGCCATCCAACTGACATGACATTCTTATGATGTTTAGATAACTTATGTCTACTTACGTAGGATGCCCTGAAAATTTCGGGAATTTAATACTTAGGAACGTATATTTGACATGTGACAAAGTTTTAGAGCAATGATTTATTATGACTTTAAAAGTGGATTAACACAACAACAATGTGGAGACCGATTAACTATTGCTTTTAGTAATGAAGCACCTTCAAAGACGACCATATACAGGTGGTATTCGGAATTCCAACGTGGCCGTGTGTCTCTTGCGGATGACGTACGTGAGGGTCGACCGAAAACGGCCGTTACCGATCAAAACATCGATGTTGTTCGCCAACTGATAAAGGAACATAGGCATGTTACATATCGGGAGATTCAGGAGACTTTAGGCATTGGAATGAGTCAGGTACAAGTTATTTTACAACAAGAGTTGGGCGTGCGGAAGTTATTTTCCCGGTGGATTCCTCACTTGTTATCTGACGACCAGAAAACGGTACGTGTCAATTGGTGCCGCAAAACTTTAAAAAGATTTAATGGAGGAAGCTCAAATGCCGTTTTTAGTATTGTGTCAGGTGACGAATCATGGATTTACGCATATGAGCCTGAATCGAAAAACCAATCTCGAGTTTGGGTTTACGAAGACGAACCGAAGCCGACAAAAGTTGTTCGTTCTCGCAGCACGATCAAAAAAATGGTAGCCACGTTTGTCTCCAAATCGGGTCACGTGGCGACTATCGCTCTTGAAGATCGAAGAACTGTCAATGCCAATTGGTATATAGGCGTTTGTTTACCGATTGTTTTTGCTGAACTGCGAAAAACTAACCCTAACCGCCGTATTATACTAAACCATGATAATGCCAGCCCTCACACCGCTCAGAAAACAGACGACTATCTGAAGGGCGAAAACGTCGAATTACTGGACCATCCTCCGTACAGCCCCGACCTAAGTCCCAACGATTTTTTTTACTTTCCCGAAAATAAAGAATCGGTTGCGTGGTCAGCGTTTTCAGACCGCGGAAGAAGCAGTCGACGCTTATAAAATGGCCATTTTGTCAACCCCCACTTCAGACTTCAATAACTGTTTTAAAAACTGGTTTCAGAGAATGAAAAAGTGTATTAAACACAAAGGAGAATACTTTGAAAAACAATAAAAGTACTTTTATTTCATTAAAATGCGTATTTTTT
>JALPQI010028965.1:0-12076 GCA_025490895.1 Thaumatotibia leucotreta | reverse complement strand
AAAACTAAAAAAAGTCCGATTTTTTTTCCGTTTTTTTTACGTCCTATACCTAAATCTTTTTTTTCTTCTTCTTGTAATATGCATTTTCGTACATCCCTATAGAGCCTTTATAATTTACAAAAATTGCAGCTTTGCAACACGACTTGCCATTTGTATGAAAAACTTAGATAGCGGACCACCTGCTTTTTGAACTTCGCGTTTTTAGTTTCAATTACAAAGTTTACTGACCTGATTTTACCCTTAAATGAAAGAATATTGATTGCGCTATAAGATAATTATTTCATGTTTTTCGTAGCATAATTAGGTAAGGCGATATTAAACCAAGAACGTTAGCAAAACTCAACATTTTATCTAGTTTACAAAACAGGGTACTATTTGAAGTCTCGAATCTCTGAAACTATAAGACCTACAGTAATGCATGTTATCTCATCTTGTTACAAATTTATTCATCTTTAAACGTTACCTGATACATATTGTCAAAAAACGTAAGGCTTTTTTTATAAAAATCAGAAACTAAAAATTGACAGTAAATTTCACAGTTTTTCACGTATAACGCAGCTAGCACAACTTTTTTTTTGCTTGCAAAATGTGGTTTTATACTGCCCTATGGTGTCTAAATAACATACCAAAAATGCAGCTTTACTACATGTTTTGCGAGTTTAATGTACGATTTGACCGTACTATACCTACTTAAACAAATGTGTTTATTTCTTTAGTGTCCATCTTCTTGCTTTCTTATCTCATGACACATTGATCTCAGAGGAAACATGCGTATATCTTTTTTGTAGAGAATTTTATGTAGATTACTTATGTACTAGAACGTTTTTTGCTATAAGCCACGGTTTACGAGTTATTTACGAAAAAATAAAAATAAGGACCTTTACAACCCCCTCCCCCCCGTTAGCTCCACCCCTAACCACCAGTACTTTTAGTATGTGGTTTAAAACACCATTCCCTACAACTATGCCAAAATTCGCTTATACACGAGTTTTTTCCTCTGAGTTTCCTTCGTTTGGTGTACTATAAGACCTACGGTAATGCATGTTAGCTCAACTTGTTGGAAATTTATTAGTCTTTAAACATTTAATAACATATGATATCAAAAAACGTAAGGTTTTTTAAAATAAAAATCAGAAACTAAAAAATGGCCCTAAATTTCGCAGTTTTTCACGTACTACCCAGCTAGCACAACTTTTATTTGCTTGCAAAATATGGTTTTATACTGTCCTATGGTGTCTAAACAACATACCAAAAATGCAGCGATACTACTTGATTTGCGAGTTTAGGGTAAAATTATGTACGATTTGACCGTACTATAATGCATGTTAGCTGTAAGATGTTATAAAACTATTATTTGAAAAAAGAAAGTCCCGCTGAGTTTGCCGGATTCTTCTCAGGCAGTGGTGTAGGGTTAGAACCGGAGGTAGTTTTTTTTTCTCTCATTCGCTATTTAGTTTAACGATTCAAAAGCGCTCGTTGCTGGGCCTAATTGAATAAAGAATATGTTGACTTTGACTTTGAAGTATGAAATGACCTGGAAACCACAGCCATGCCACGCCCTCCCACACCGCGCCCGCCTCGCGGGTGCATACTAGCTCCAGCACCTGTGTACAACTAATGTGTTATGTAATCACCTGGAGACCACAGCCATGGCGGAGTGCAGCGTGTCCTTGTGCACGGCGGTCCCGTGGTGCGTGATGAAGTGCAGCACGGCCGGCAGCCCGCCTCGCGGGTGCATACTAGCTCCAGCACCTGTGTACAACTAATGTGTTATGTGATCACCTGGAGACCACGGCCATGGCGGAGTGCAGCGTGTCCTTGTGCACGGCGGTCCCGTGGTGCGTGATGAAGTGCAGCACGGCCGGCAGCCCGCCTCGCGGGTGCATACTAGCTCCAGCACCTGTGTACAACTAATGTGTTATGTGATCACCTGGAGACCACAGCCATGGCGGAGTGCAGCGTGTCCTTGTGCACGGCGGTCCCGTGGTGCGTGATGAAGTGCAGCACGGCCGGCAGCCCGCCGCCCTCCCACACCGCGCCCGCCTCGCGGGTGCATACTAGCTCCAGCACCTGCGTACAACTCATGTGTTACAACGACGAAAATATGATATAAGAAATATAGAACATTTTAGTTCAATCTATATTGTTCGATAAAAAGCAATGCAAACAAACAATTATAAATCATAATAATAGTAGTTTATGTGACTGTACATAATGAAGGGCATTAAAACTCGAGTGTGGGTTTATGAAACGAGCCGAAGGCGAGTTTCATAATAGCATCACACGAGTGTTTTAATGCCTAATTATATACAGTCGCATACACTACTTTATCTACCCACATATCATAAGCTTCCATAATGCGTTCAGTAACCGCAAATTATGACCGGCATTGCAGGATTTTTCTTGGCCACTAAAAGTAATTATTAATAAAATAAAACAGAAAAGAAATGCGAAAATGCATAAATTTATTTGGAACAATAATAATTATTTACAGTTTGTATAGTGCAATTATTATAATTCCACAATTTAAATCTTTTTTCCAACAAAACAAAGTAATCGCGGTATTGGCGGTAATGAAAAATTCTCTGGCAGCTGTCATAATTTTTTTTTTAATTCAGAGACAATCTAGAGTCAACCCCAATCATTCGAAATCTTACTTACGTGCGACAATTGTCAATTTTGTTCAAAATTGACACTTAATTTCGAACTAAACGTCATCTCGAGTGATATTAGAATAGAGGCCTAAGCAAATTCCTTTATTTTTTAAAGATTTTCGAAATTTGAATGAAATAAATAATAACACTTTCACAGTTAAGAAATTTATTCTAGCAAGTCAGTCCATTTTTATGGTGGTCATAATGTGCGGTTTTTGCACGCATCATGATATTATGATATTTGGGTAGATAAATAATATAAGTATGTAAATATATGTACCTATATGAAAATATGTATACTTCATTTACAGTAAGATCCGAACACATCTTTAAAAAAAACCGTTTAAAACAAGGACGCTACGGAATCGCTCCGAGGCGTCGCCATGCTTATAGTTTTTAACGCGTGCTCCCCACACGGCCTACACCGCAGGTCAAAACAACGAATCTTTAGCGTCGCCGTTTTTTGCGCTCCAGTGAAGTTGCACCTTTACTTCAATAATGAATAAAAATCAATTTTCAGTAAAAACACATCCAGATATCGCCTTTCCTCTAATAATGCCACAAAAACAAAGTGCTGTTATCTGTGGCTCAATCGCGTTATTGTTTTCAATTTCAATGTTAGATCAGCGGACGCAGTAGGTAACTAGAGAAAGATCGCGTGATTAAATGTCTGTTGTTGTGCCTTGCAACGTTAATTACTGATTGAAATATAACTGTTCGTCTCGTTTTCATAATTGCCGCACTTTCCTGTAATTTGGTCTTTGAAATTTATTACTTTCCTAACAATATTTACATATGCCTGGTATCGTGACAATCTAAATTTAATCTTGGCTCTACTTGAGAGCCTCCAGAAGATAAAATTTGTAATTAATTACCAATAATAATATACCTAGAGCTTAGTTATTAACTACCACAAAAATACACGATCATTGCATTTTGCTTACTATAAAACTATGATTTAAGAGAATTACACCGTCGTGCTAACTCAAAAATACGCATCTCTCATAGTTATTCTATGGGAGATGCGTCCTTTTTAGTTAGCACGGCAGTACAGTTAGTACACAATTAAGACCGATCGTAAAATAGAAATATGGTCACTCAATTAGCGCTAGTAATTGTGTACAAACTATTTAAGAAATGTTCATAAATAAAGTTAAAAAAACATGAAAAAGTAGACCAACGGCACAATAAACTAGTTTTTGTGTGGTTCTTACTTGATAAAAGTGATAAATTGATAATGGTTGCTTTCATACTTATCATGGTCGTGGATATACCGCGGCATGACTAATTTATACTATGACATGACATGTTTAACGTAACAGATATTCACATAGCAATTAAATGATTGCGCAGTCATGCGCGATGTAGTACAGGGTAAAAAAGAAATCTTGGTAGCTAACTTTAATGATGATAATATAAAACAAGTCGCAGGAAAATGGCGTAGTAGTTAGAAAGGTCAGAAATATCAGATTAGAGAATATTGGAGGCCTCTGCTTGTTTCCAAACAGACGCACAGAAATTATGTAGTCTAATCCACGAGCCTTCACTTGGTATACTTGGTATGCTCATACTGATCTTTTTGCTATTTTGCTCTCTTTAATTTGTCAATGTGTTCTCTGTAATTTTGATGTCCTCTCCTGCTTTATTATGTTACTTTTGGTTACCTAATGTTAATGTACCTATCATGTATTCTGGTTGCCCTGAAAACCAGCGCCATGGCTAAATCTTTAGCTAGCGGCATATGCTGAGTGGCATCCATTTTGGTGTTGTTTTTAGTTTAAGATGTATTTTAATTTAAGTTTACCTTTTTACACCAAATAAATGAATTCTATTCTATTCTATTCTATTCTAAATTTCATAATCAATTAATCACGCACTTTTAGTACACAATTTTGGTTTTATCGCCAACTAAAAACCATAAACCTTGAGTTCACATACAATCATACATTTTTAGTTTAAATTATTGATATTTATAAGCATTAACGTAAAAATATATCTGCGAACGTATTTAACGTAACAAAGACATGAAATGCTATGAAAAGGCCATGTTTGTTAATATTTGTTAGTTTTCTGCTGACAAATGGTACAAAAATGTGATAATTTTTGGTTCGAATAAAGGTTGATTATTGTGGAACAAATCAAGATATTTGATAAAATAACCAATTCATTAATCATTTGTTTAAGTACTAACAACAATAAATGAGCAATTCTTTTTATTTTTGCCACTAAAATGAAATATGAAATTTTAGATAAATTTTATACTATTTCTACTCAGAATCACAAGCCGATTCCATTTCCGTCGAAAAAAAAAGTGTCCCATGATTTGTTTTCCTATTGTGTTACTATTTTCCATACACCTTCTATGGCGGTAACACAAGAGGACATTCGAAATATGTATGAAATTTTTGGGACAGTTTTTTTTCTCCGGAAATGGAATCAGCTCGTGATTCTGAGCAGAAATAGTATAAAATTTACCCAAATTTTCATATTTCATTTTAGTGGCAAAAATAAAAAGAATTGCTCAAATATTAGATGTCATTTACTAAAGTGGTGTAGGGTTAGAACCGGAAGTAGTTTTAACTATGTGTAACTCAGACCCAAGGTTCGGGACCGGTTTTTTTTCGAGAACCTCGAAATAGCCAAATATTTAAAATGTTTTATATTCTTTATGTAGTACTCAAAATGTTATGAAATTACCAACGTCGTATTTTTAAATTGCTCCATTAACAAAGAATTGATATACCGAAGAACAAAAAACAACGAAATGCGAACGGTTCTTCTGTATGGAGTAAAAACCGGTATCCGAGCCCTGCTCAGACCATTCAAAAGAGTTTGTTGCTATCCCAATTTGAATAAAGAATCATTTTGACTCTGACTAAAGAAAGTATATAAATATAACCTTAATGCATTGTTCAGCGAGGTCCTTGCTGGTGCGGTTGTTGGGGTCCACCGTCAGTAGGCGGCTGCAGATCGCCTTCACGGCGCCTTCGATGGCCACGATGCGACGGGTGCACTCCGCTAAGGACAATAAAGATTACTTATTATACAGTGTGTTAACATCATGCAGGCTCTTATTGAAACCGAGGATTGAGGTGCGAATTTTTAGCCAAACCGTGAGCTGTATTCGATTGAAAATTCTAATTTTAAACGTAAATGATAGAGCGTAAACGTAAATATAGAAATGATTGAGCGTGTCCAACGCAGATTTACAAAGATTCCCGCACAGTTAAAATCATTATCGTACGAGGAAAGACTAAAGAAGTTGGGTTTGACGACACTACAAAAGAGGCGCGAACGAGGAGATATAATCGAGACCTTCAAAATCATGCAAGGATATTACGACTGCCCCGAATTGAGCAACTTGTTCACCCGACACTCTAATACGCGCACAAGAGGACACAGCTGGAAGTTAACAACAACAAAATATAAAACCAATACCGGCAAAAACTTTCTTGCGAACCGTATAGTAAAGTCATGGAACAAATTACCCTCCGAAGTTGTGAACTCTACAAGTGTTAACCAATTTAAAAATCGTTTGGACAAACTATCTTAAACAGTGAAAACGTGTTAAGTGAACTATGATTTAGACGTATCAGCTTACAGCTGCCTGTCTAAAACAAAATAATAAATAAATAAATTCTTTTCTGGGAAAAGAACAGTGAGAAGCAATGTACTTCAAATCGTTAATTAGAGCTTGACAATGACAGTCCGCAGCTATAGGTACTTGAAAACGATTGCCAGTATTGCGTATTACTACCCATTTTCGTAAAAGCCAGGGTGTTGGTAACACACTGTATAAGTTCAAACCTTGTAAATCGGGTCCTGATTGAACGAATGGCCCACGAGGGATTTGCTGCGCGAGACAGCTTGGTTAGTATGGACATGCCTGCTGGTATGCGAATTGCAGGATTTTCCAAAATGCTTATGTTTTAAACCCAGATGACAAAACTTACGGCCAGTTTCACAATCCCCAGATATATATATTCGACAGATTAAATTATTATTACGATTTTCCCAAGGCATATAATCATATAAAAGTAAAGGACCGCTGACATTTATCTAACAGATATTTATTAATACCCTTTGTACCTACCTAGAAAATTCTTTAAAAATGTCTTATGAACATGTTAGTTAACACTAGACTTAAGGCCTTTTGTAAGCAAAGGAACTTTCCGCAATTTGCATATCAGTAAACAATGTAGACATGCCTTATCTTATTGGTGGAGCCCTTACGGCTACACTTCGACCCATTGGGATCTTTTGTGTAGACATGCCTTACCCGAAGCAGAAATATGTGCGTCTCGCGAGGCGACTCATTCAGTGGGTTCATACTAATGATTATTATCATGAGGAAGCATACTTAATGTAAGTTGATATTATCTTAGTTTTACTGTGATTTAATTAGCTGTAGAATTGAAGCCCTATTAAAGTCAATATAAAATAGCGTGGCGATTATGGGCATTTACCTCCTAATGCGTAGTTAATAGGAGAGGCCTACGTCCAGGAACCTATTTCTCAAAAGCTTGTAACTTGTAATGCAAGCGGAAGTCCTTATTTAATTTATAGTGTTGAAAAAAGACTTCCACTTGAATTAAAAGTTACAAGCTTTTGAGTAATGGGCCCCAGCATTGGGCGAAGAGACTGATGACATGACGTGACACAATATTTGTGTAAAACCGACAGTGTTGTAATAGTACTTAAAACCTTGGCATTAAAGAGATACATATAATAATATGAATCAAAAGGCCCAACATACATAATTACTTCCCATACAATATAATGGTATCCTTATAAGTGCAATAGCTATTTGAATCTTTATACGAATTTTCTGTCTAAGAGTCATTATGGCGATAATAGGCTTTTGATTAAAAACGACACTTAAGGTAAACATATGACTAAGATTGTCGTTTAGTGTTTAGTACGACTTGTCATTATGAATTTACGGTTCAAAGTCATACTTTCCGGTAAGTAAACACCTGTAGTCTTATAAATATGTAAATACGTCTAGACTCGGCCTAGTCTGCATACATTACTGTTACTATTATGGCAACCACACGGTGAGTCATTTCTGTCAATTCTTAATGTGAACAAAGCTATGTGACGTAGGAATAAGGATGTGACTAACAGTGATGAATTTTCGTCAGAATCTTTAGGTAAATGACATAAATAGATGATTGAGTAGACATGGTCATTCACGTTGTTAGTATATTAACTTAAATTAAAACGGTATTTACTTTTCCTACTATGCCTATGAAAGCGGGTCGGATTCTGGTAGGAGGGTAGTTTTCTTTTTGTAGGAACAAAAGGTTATGTTATAACTGATCTTCACGTTCTATTCACAAATGAAGCCTATTCCTAGAGTAATAGAGAGGAAACTTCTTACGTACCGAGGTATAGCCTATTCACTTTTCTAGTCCAGTTCGCCATAGAATTTGTATAGCGAACTCAGTCCTAAGAAGTAGACGGGCTATACTTACGGTACTTTTATTAAAGTTTAGGATAAAGAGACTATTCAATAATATTCTACTTACCAGACACATCCAGATAGTAGGTGATAGCTCTGGCCGTGACCTCCAGAACATTGTCAGGTGCACTCTCATCCAAGAATATTTTGCACAAAGCTGGCAAAAACGTTCTTGGAGGGCAGCTGAAACGGAATACATGTTAATATGTTGGTCATTGTCTAGGTATCCGGCAGGGGTCCAGGTATAGTAAGTCTGTCTTGTAGTAGGTTTTATAGGGCATTGCAAGAAAATTGCTCATAGCACAAAGCACTTTGTAGGTATGCTGTGCATGCAATGCATAAGATAATAAACTTATAATAATATGCTTGATGATGTACAGTCAAGGATTTGGTTACCTGAGTTAAGATAACCACATCAAATTCTGTTTTCAACTTATTCTCAAATTTCTCAATATATGCAGATTGTAAAATTATAAAGTACTTTGAGCCTCATAAGGACACAAAGGACAGTACCTGGTGATAAAGTATGCACATCAGTCTTTGGAAAGAGACTCTGCTTCATAGATCCAGAGTTGGGCAAAAAGTAATCTGATTACTTCCGTAAATTACATTTAAAATGTACATTACATTTACAAAAGTATATTGGTTTAAACTTTCACGATTCTCACTCATATTTTAGAGACAAAGGGGCTTAATCGCGTAAAGTTACGTTTAAGGGCCCAGCCACGACATTGGTCTAAGGCGACCAGCGGCGAGCGAATCCATGAGTTGGAGCCCAGTGGCGTAACTATAGGGTGGCAGGGCTGGCAAAATTCCAGGGGCCCCCGACCCAAGAGGGCCCCGGCCCAAGAGGCAGTGAATTAAAATTTAAAATTCAACTGAGTACAATGTGACGATTTTTACTGAAAGGGCCCCATCAAAATAATTTTCCACAGGCCCCAGATGGTATAGTTACGCTACTGTTGGAGCGGGATGCCGATATGGGTACTCCCTCTCGCACGAATGGTTTTCCGCTAAGCCGGGTGCCTTAGACCAATGTCGTGGCCGCGGCATAATTATATCCTAGGTGTCTTAATTGCGTAAATATACGTTTAATTATATGATATACAAAAGTAATCTGAAGGATTAATTGGATTACTTTGTTCCCAACTCTGTAAAGAGTATTGCAATATTACTTGTATCATTCCAAAGACAGATTTGCAAACTTGATTGCCAGGTACTGTACTAAGCTTTTAGATAAAACATTGCGTAAAGGGCACAGTACAACACAAGATAAATCACCTCTCGAAGCACCTGTCCACATTGTCGGACATGAGGAGCAGCATGCAGAGCTGCTCCAGGGCAATGAGCTGCATGTCGCGTTCATCACCCTGGCCCGTCAGCAGCCACTCCAGCAACGTCTCCGGATCCACTTCCGACATCTGAACAGAATAAAAAATACAAGTTTAATATTTCCTTTATGCTCAGAAATTATATAATATATTCTTCTTATGGCTCAATGATTATTCATGAAATAAAACTATTTAAACAGTTGGTCACCCATACACCATGAACCCTGTAAAGTGTTTGAAAAGGATGTAAAGGATGTATTTCAATTAAAAAAATATAATATGCGATTTGATTAGTGGATTAGTGATCGGAATGTTGAGTGCAAAACTTCAAAAAAACTTGTCCAGTGGACATGAAAAAGCAAATACATCCATAAAATATACAACCAAACACCACTTGCACACCCAAACATTGTAAATTGAAGATTCCAAGATAGGAAATAAAATTAGATAGAGCTTGTTCATTTATATTCATATTTTTCTTGGCTAAAGTGTTCCCATATATTATGTCAATTTTGAAGTTTTGTTAAAGTTTTGCACACATAGTTCAGATCCCTGGATATGACATAATCCATTTTATTTCTGAGAAATTACTTTGAGAAATGGTAATTATTTAATTATAATTATGTTTTCCTGTATTTTATTTTTAACTAACTTCAGTAACGGAGGAGGTCTTCAATTCAAAAGATTTTTTTGTATGTTCTGGAGTCTGATAATGGGATCTTGGATAAATTGGTTATTAATTTTTTTTTTTCAGAAATAGAGTAAAAACAATCAACAAAGAATTGCATAGCATTTTATATGTAGCTGTAAATAATCAGAGATATCAATACTGCAGCAAACTTACTACCACACATATGTCAGATGCACAAATAAGTGTACATGACCAGAGTACAGAACTGGTCATCATATTTTTACAGTAACATCTGGGTTCATATTACTGTCAATTTAGTATACACTGCTCTGGAGCTATTTGGGACAGAATGTTTCTGTGGAAGCATGATCACAAAGGATTATTCACTACATCTGTATTTGATTTTATTTTCAGTACCTTTTTAATGAATTTTGTTTATTTGTAAAAGATAATTCATGGATTAATCTCCCTCTAGTTTGTATTGTACCAGCTGGGTCTCTAGAAAGCCAGTTATACATTTACATAAGAAAAGTATGTCTGGGTGTGGAAAGGTTAAGTAAATCACAATGACATGCTGTAAAAAGCATGTCTTATTAAAAATTTTTTTGTAAAAGACAGATAATACAACTTAATTAAGTTATTAACTTGTGACAAAACATTAAATATAAATTATTTTTAAGCCTATTTGGAAATATACACTTTAAGGGGTTATATTATAAATTTAGGTCAGTAGCCATACAAATAGTGCATCTATTTATTTATGAGAAACTTTGCTAGCTTTATAAGCCAAAGACAGAATTGAAATAGTAATGAAACTCGTAAAGTCGTGAAATAAAGATAATTAAAGATACACGACCATCATGGTAAGTGATAAATCAAAATGCGGAAATATAATGCATCAAATGAAATGCATTCATATTAAGTAGGTTACAACACATAAGGAAGAGCCTTTCTCTTCCATTTTTAGCGACATAATGAGTGAAGAATATCATCTATTGCGATGCAATAGAAATTGGTTATTTATATCGCGTCATCCAAATAATAACATTTCTAGAACAACAAATACAAAATGCTGAGGACAAGAGTGAAGGTGACAATTCCGTCTTTACATACCACTACGAGTTTATAATACCAACCATAATCTAACTGTAGAAATTGTCATTAAATGCACTCCACAACTTAACACTTATTTGCAAAAAACACAATACTTTGCAAAGTTATTTCGTAACTAATTGTAACGCAATTTCGTTTCATTAGCAGTAAACCTTGTGTGGTATTTTCATATGTCCACTTCACTCTTCACTTCACTCATTTTTTTTTCTCTCACCGACAACACCACAGATAAGGTAGAAATCGATAGTTTCGATGTATTTGTCGAAGGCGGATTGTATAATCCGCCGTATTACAATACGCCTAGCCGGATTACAAAACAGCCCTGTTTTGTAATACGGCGGATTGACGACTAGCCGGATTGAATACGGCTAAATGAAAATCAGGCGGATTGTGTTCGACACCAAACGTTATTCAATGCAGCTAGCCATATTGTAATACGGCGAGTCATGAGCCGCCGCTTTGTCAGTTTTTGGTTCCCATTTCTGACACTCGCGGCGTTGCCTGTCATAACAACAAAAATGGCGTCGTTTGCCGGGAGTGTTGTTGTGAATTTACAAAGTCAATGGTGGAATAAACGACGAAAAAGTGTTAAATATGTGCGAAAACAGTGAATTCAAGAAAAACTTTGATGAACAACTAAGCAACTTCTATAATTCTCAAAGCGGAACGTTACAAAAACCCTGGACCAAAGAGAGAGTTTTTGAGGTTATAGATCACATAAAATCCGCCAAAGTAGCCATGAATGACGGTGTTCGGCGGAATGCTACCCAATATTACTGGTATAATAAATACGCGGTGAATTTGATTTAATCTTTAAAAAAAGTAAACCAGAAGACCCTACAAGTATTAACAGACGTTCGAATTTGGTCCTCTCCGCACCGAC
>JALPQI010028964.1:0-11251 GCA_025490895.1 Thaumatotibia leucotreta | reverse complement strand
ATTTCACAAAAATATCCCCCCAAAAAGGTTACCGTCACCTTACAGATTAAACAAATAACCTTCGCGTCGGGTCAATAACTAGACAAAGGCTGGGTAAGATTGTAGTTGCTTCTCCGATCGGCCTCAAATACTTTACGGTGAGTTTATTAATTAAAGCAGCCGACCTTGCGGGCCGCGCATCCAAGGAGGTCGGGCACGCGCGCGACAGAGACAGCCATACCCCCCCCTCGCCCACGCTCCTCCGACCTCCCGCCGCCCCCCTTGCCGCGCGCGCCGTCTCATTGACCTTCCGTTATCTGCTCTGGGATTGTCGTCTACTTATCAAAGGTTGTTTTTTTACGCCGTCCTATTAGTGCTGTTAATCGTATTGTAATACCATTGTTTGATAAAGTTTTTAAAAGCTTAAGCTACTATTTAAATTTAACAACGAATTATTTGATACTTCATTAAATTAATTTAGTTTTAAACATAAAATAATACTATAAAAATTTAATATCGATTATTAAAAGTGTTTAGTACGATCAAAGCGTTAAAAATTCTATATCGCTAAGCAATTAAAGAAGCGAATCTACAGTAAGCCGGTATACATTACATGACGTATCATACCATACCAACAGTGGAGCAATCACAAGAGAGCGAACACAGAGATCACTCGAAACCGCACCTTAAGCTCATTGTCAAACCGATTACAATAAACAAACAGGGCAGACGCGGTTGGAATCTTGTCAAACAGGCGCGTTCGAGCGTCAACTTATAGTCGGTAAGGCATTTCTATCTAAGTAAACAGAAAGGTAAATTACACCTTATGCTAATGACATCAAGATTCAAATTGGAATGCGAGTGAGTGTCGAATATACAGGTAAGGCACGGGCGCCGTCATATCACTCACACAAGCGCAGTGCCTGTCACAAGCGGTTATTCCCAATACGGACCGACGCGTAAGCTTTCGTCTGAAACGAACCGAGTTATGAATAACCCTCATTACACATTTTTTCTACGGACCATGATCAGACTTCTGCTGGTTTCACCGAGTCGATGCCTCGCCTCAGTGCTGCCATAAATAAAAGATTCCTACAGAAACAATTGTTGCGTAGAAGAGGTGAATGTAGCCGCTAATCGCAGCCGATCGTAGAACGAAAGTAGGTGACCGCTGTGATTGACGGTTGCGAAACTGCGTTCGATGACATTTGGGATCGGACAATGCGTTCAACCTTCAAATTATGAAATTAGTTGTTTAGTCGCTTCGAGCTCAAATTTTAATAGATAAACACATTTGATTTTTATTTTATAAATCTCTATTTGATATAAACTAATTAAGTTTACACATAATGGATGAATGAACATACACATTTAAGTAAAGTTGTACTTAATCTAAAATTTACTTAGGTACTTCTGGATTTGTCCCTTAATCCAACTCTACGGAATCTCTGTCCAGAGATAACGCCGCTCTACTTAACCTCGCCACACAGAGATGCGTAAACGTGAAACAATACGGTATAGTAACACAAACTTATTTATTAATCCGCCCGAGATCCTATAATCCCAAACTCGACCTTATACCCCTCAACATAAAAGTTACTTGGTACATTGGTTGGAAACGGTAATAACGTGGGCGGGTCAATACAGTGTGCTACGTGCTACGTGCACTCACACAGACGCACTATCGTTGCTGTACGCACACTGCAGCGTTGTGTGTGTGGGAATGCTAAGGTTTATATTTAAGTAACCGGTGCGATGCTTATTTCGTTAAGCATCTCACGTTGCTCGGTAATTCACGTTTTTTTTTATATACGCGTATAAATATTTACTTACTAAATGTATCTCTATTACGCTAGCCTTAGTTATTAGACGATGAAGTTAATGTTATTAGGCATCAGAATTATGAGAAAACTAATATTACATTGACTTTTAAAGTAAGATGATGTAATTAATCAGATAAATTACGAGATTACTTAGGTAAGAGTAAAATAAACTCTAACGATTAAATGAAATGTCTTATTGTAACAATCATTAAAAGAAAATTTTGAAAGAACCCGTATTTTTAAATCAGAAAAGGCAATACCATAAAGTAAATTAACTGTCGAAAGAGCTACTATTAAGCATTCCTTTAGCCACATCGCCACCCTCCCCACCCCAGCGCACTTAGCGAACAACAAAAACAGAATAATTAAGCGATTTATCAGCTAGAAAACAATTTAAATAATAAATATGAAAATACGGTTTAAAGGTACTCTTACGCATAAATTGACATGAAGTCGAAAGTTTAAGGAAGGCTTTCTAGAAATGAAATGATACTACCAGAAGCTGAGGAAATGAAACGGTGTAAGTATACGGGATTTATAGGCGCTTACGTCGTTATTCTTTGAGAGACAACGAGGAACCGACGCGAGCGCAAGCCCATTTGTACTTAGTAGACCAGCACGCCCACTTCGCGGGACCCGCTAACTGTGGATACGGTTTATGGTAAAATGGGAATTCGTGTATAATAATAAGCAATTGAACGGTAACAAACATTTCATAACGATACGGTCAATACGTAAGTATTGAATGCTCGTTTGCTCTGCATGCATCTTTACTTGAACCTACGGGCTATGCTCATGACGCACAGGGAATTTACATGATCCCACCGGTTATGCTCAGCTCGCGGCCACACCAAGAAGGTACGTGATCCCTCGAGCTATAGCCACGACCGCGCAGATTTTTACGTGATCCTACCGGTAATGCTCATGGTCACACGAAGAAGTTACGTGATCACACCGGTGATGCTCACAACATTGGTTTATTAATGCGAAACCCTTTTGATTCCACTGATGATGATTAAGTTGTAGCTACAAAGAGATGTTATGTGATCCTACTGGTAACGCTCATTGCCGCACACGGAGACTTGATCCCACCGGAGATACTCATGACCACACTATACTAAGGGCTATGGTCATGGCCACGCAGTGAATTTACGTGATCAAGAAATTAACATCAAATCAAATCGATAGTCCTGCGTGACTCATTGAAACTTTTGTTTAGATGACTAGTGTGTTAGGGCCTGTTTTATCATCCCCGAATAAAATATATCGATCTGATCAATGTTACGTACACTGGGAAAAGGACAATGATAATTTTATCTGATGGATAATGGATATAGGCCGTTAGTAGGCAATTACAACCCCGTAGAAATACTCTCACGCCTCCTAATATATTCTAATTTTATACATCGCTAAGTTATAGTTGTAGCACACATTATGTATAATCAGGTGCTTAACATCGCGAAAGTATTCACTATATATGTAAAATTTCGCGCGTTTTACAAACTTGTATTATACTTATCAATGACATGACATAAAATGTGATTATAACATATTTATATCACACCATATTTTGTAAATTATCATTCCGTGTTTGCTCACTGTTAGGAGTTATTTATGAAGTCTTTAATGTGTATAATAAATAAACTTGTTAAAATAGCCTTTTTGGATCATGTCTTGTTTATTTAAGTTGTTAACAAATACTCGCAACGTTGTAAAATAGCCGTCATCGTCTATGAGCATTCTACGGAACTATGCAGCATGTTTGCCATGTGGTGACGGCAGTAAGAATACATTTGTCACCACCCCAACTCCTCCTGCGGGTGTCGTAATAGTCGACTAAGGGATTGAAGTGTCACTGACCATTATTTGATAAAAGATTGATGATGGGCAGCAGCGTCATCATAGTGGACACATTACTGCGTCTATATCTGCCTCCTAATGCGTCTATATGCATAGTTAATAGGAGAGGCCTACGTCCAGCAGTGGACTATCATAGGCTGATGATGATGATGATGATGACATTTTTCAACAAAATATTACCGTTTTCGACAGCCAATGTTATATGGCGTGTTACTCCTAAGTTTTATTTTGTTCGCAGCCCTACTCTTATGCTAAGGTAAAACTTCAGTGCGTTCACTGGCCCACAACTTTGCACAAATATGCCTCCGGCTTATCCGAAGATCTTCTTAACTTCGTGGGTCCACTTGATGCAAGAGCTCGACGGCGGGCGCCACTTTTATTGCCAGCATTGTCGCCCACGTCACTGAGATGTGACGTGCCTGAATTAAGCAGTTATTTCCGAGACGGCTTCAATTTACCGAATTGTTTTTCAATCCAAAAACGAGACGAGACGGCACCTGGCAACTTAGGTAGGAACTAATTTGGTTCAATGACAAAGTTATTTGTGTTTTTTGAGTATTAAGAAAATGCCAACAAAAAAAAGTAGAGTAGGTACTCTGTATTCAATAGGGTTAGCACGTGATTAAGCGACAGTATCTCTTACGTCTTTTTTTTAACATAGTTGGTAAAAGACGGAAAGTCTATCTCGCGAGAACATACTGTCATACCTACCAATCACATGGTAAGCAAGCTGATGATAAGATAATGATTGGTTAAATTTCAGTTTGATTGTCCTTAGACACGAGCGACATCAGCCGTGTCATAATATGTGCTTCTGCCTAGCCTTAATTTAAAAACAGAGGAATTACATTTACTTCTATACAACGATACGATCTATAAAAACAAAATATACAACGACGGTGTCAAACAACTACCTATGAGAGATATCTGATGGGAATGTAGTCTTACTGGCCGGCACACAACACTAACTATCAATACAGTTTCATGCTATTTGGAAGTAGTACCTACCTACATTACCTACATAGCACACCAAGCATCTTCTAACTAACAGGATCTCAACCTAAACATACGTATTTACAACCGGCAAAGCCGATAAGGATTATCGATCAAAGTACGAATATAGACTTAATTTATCGTTATTATTGCGAGTTCAAATATCGTTGGACTTTTGAGCGATATGTATCAGTCAAATGACACGCCACACAAATATGAACATAATACCGTGTAAGAATATCGTCTCATGAAAGGGATGTACCATTCCTCCGAAATCTGTGCCTATCCATGTTAAGAAGCCACAGGACGGGTCGTTTTTAGACACAGACGTTCTCTACAAGATTAGAAAACATCAATTTATTTTTATAATCAAACAAATTGATATTCAAGTTACTTTTTTACAATGCGGATAACCCCACAATGTCGTAACAGATTATGCTTACCATAGAAAAAATCAACTGCGAAAGACTCTGGTTGTCACGGGACAGACGTTCTCTGTCGTTTCCTCCGTGGTTTTTGACCCTAGAAGAATGATGATTTTTTTATAAGTATTAGGTGTTTCGTAATAACAAACAAAATAACTAAGTTCACCAATGATACCTAGAGAAGGGATTGGAAAAGGATCTGAAGACCTGTCTTTCCACCGCTCCGGGCCTTCTCGATTTGTAATCTTGTATAAGACTAGGTAATCTTTGACTATTTACTCAAAAACACAAATCAAAGTATATAAATTAATTGTATTTGTTTTTATTTTCACTTAATAAATATTGGATACGTATAACATTAAGAAACTCAATGCAATCCGAGGAAAATATTTCCTTAACATTTCATTTCCAAAATTGAATTATGACTGATGAAACCTCGATTTTCAAGTAATGGAGCACTATTACAGTGTGCCAACTTTATCGCACAGATTGCGTTGCCAACCTCGCCATAGCGGAAGATTATTTGAGAGCATCCCCAGCCTAGTCGGTATAGACCCTGCCTGCAAAACTGAAGGACCATCTATCCATAATTATACCGTTCCCACGTACCTACACTCAATACAAGTCAACAATGGGCCTAGGTCGGCTTGTCAAAGAATGCGCTTTGATGTTTATATTTTTTCATCACACCTGTTCGGTAAGTGCGCCAATGCGCTGCGGCGATGCGCGCCGTAGATGCGTCATTACGCCCTAGGGCAATCAAGAATTTTCATACAACATTACGTCGCACTAGCGCGGCGCCCACAGCCGACGAAGGCTGGCGGCGGCGGCGGCGCGCGCCGCGCCTAGATTTCTGTTATAAAAATGATAAATTTAAGTCATCCCTGATTTTGAGAAATGATTTAGACCATTTTAGAGTAGTTTTGTGAAAATATATTGTTTTATTTACTTTTTTGCGTCACAGGTTTGATGAAAAACTCGTTCACAGTTTCTTATTTACCGCCCACACAATAACACAATGAACTAAAAATTCTCATGATATCTGAAACTATGCTCGCGTCCTCTATCCTCTTAAGCGCGTGGTCTACTTAATGCACCGCGTGGCGGCGCGTCAGGCGCCACTTTTATTACCGGCATCGACGCCCACGACAAAATGAGATCGTACTTGAATTAATCACTAATTATTCCTAAGAGCAAGCTTAGCTAGCTGATACAAACACTTGGAAAAATAATTTAAAGATAATTTCGATTGTATGAGTTACGATAACACAACGTATCGTAAGTACAAACAGCAACACAGCTGGGTATACACTTCAGAAATTGGAAATATTGCATGAAAGAGAATCACACTTACAGTCACATGTCAGTTACATAGGAATGTTGAGCCACTTGGCAAAGGATGCAATTTGGTCGTGTAATATTATGGGTTCGGTATTTTTCGTTAGTAGGCACGATCGCGACATTTCCGATGGTCCCCGATGATATGTCATCGAATCTTTGTTGCGTCAAAATTTCAGTATTTGAAAACTAGTTGACATAATAAAAATTCCTTCGTCTACGAAAATTAAGAATTAGCTATCGGCCATTATTAGACGCTAGATGTCGTTGTTCCTAGTGGAAACTGGATAACGACAGTTCTTCATAGATTTGTCTAAAACCGTTTAGTAACTTAATCACGGTTTCTTCAAATCGGATTTCATGATTTATCTGACATTAATAGGCGAGGTATTTTTCCAAGTCAAGATATTTTTACAAATAGCCATGTTATCGGGCAATTTTAAATTATTTTTTTCATTGACAGAGACAAATGCTATTGCTGTCTTTATTATAATTCATCACATCTCTTAGTTGACGTTAGTTGAATACTTATGTAACCTTCGTGGAGATATGGTCGATAGACGTTTGACAGTCTACCTATAATCCTTTAATCTGTCAGTAGCCATACAAATGTTTAATAGAGACTTGATAGTTTCTGGCTGAAATTCTAACTTTGAAAAAATATCTGACAGTGACAGCCGTTGAAAGGAAAATGAACGAAAATTTCTACATAGCAGCATAGCAGTCAAATTACCGGCTCTGAAGTTAGATTGACGTCTCCAGGACTAAAGCGGATGTTATATATAACGTAACTATAGTAACGTCAGCTTCCGGAAAAATCGTGATCAATCATTGGTTAAACGTTTTTGTTATTACGTAACTATGGTAATGTCACCTTCTGAAGAAACCGCGAGCGATCATTGGTTAACCGTAGCAATGCCGCCCCATTGGTCAGCAGAGTTCGGCCGAAGTCGTGATACTAGTCTCATAAGATTTGGAACCCGATTTGTATTATTCGACCAAGTTGCGAACAGTGTGAACAATCAACATTCCCGTGTATTATTTAATTTGAAGTTGACATAATATAAATATATTTATCTCTTTCATTTTCTCTCTGCTCTGTCTTTAATGGTCCGTTAGGAGTGTTGCTGTTTGTACCTTAACTAAATTACTTACATAGCTTAACTTTAAGTACTGCGTATGCTTCATGCAATCCCAGTTTCTTATAATTGAATACTCGTATTTTGGATATAAACTTGTCACCACTAACAGAATATCTCGCAAGCACTCAAAAAGCCTTAGTCCTTCCGACTATTTTATGACTAGTTTATTTGATATACTATTAAGTTACATTTACAAATTACATGTAATTTTTTCTTACACTTAAAACAAACTTAAATAACCAACTAACAACTAAAAGCCTACATCTAAATAAGGACCCTGTGTGTTTTGTGACTTACGTTCCAAATACAATATCATACCTACATCTAATAACTTTTCTTGATATTTATGAATAACTTTCATAAATATCAATTGACAAATTACAAATTCAAAGCCAAAATAAATGCATTCAACAAAAAACGGTACATTATATTCGTCCCTCACAAACATCGAATTTTTCGATGTTCACAGTAAGCGCTGATTCAACGTGTACGCGCAAGTTAAAAGCTATCATTTGTAAGGCGGCCGGAGTCGACCACTGAACCGCCCACTCGCGTTATCAATAGTGGCTGTGAACCCGCACCGAAACGATGTTAATCCTCACTTCGCGGTCATTGGTGCCATAATAAACATAAGCATTATCATAGCGAATTAATTAACAATGCGTCTAGCCGGTAGACTAAACATGCGTGCGAAACTTAATATGTCAAGTGTTTGTTTTTTTTTTTGAAGTGCTGTGAGTCCCGGATTCAGAGCTGTCAAGGCACACAGTCTTGAATATCTGAACATCGTCTATATTTCGGTACAGTAAGTAGGTACATAGTTACAGATATCACGTATTTAGATTGCATAGTGTAGCATTAAATTGAAAATAAAAGGAAAAAAAGTGGATTGCTACAAGAAATAAACTTTATTTTATAATTCCTATTCTTTATCTAACAGATAAACGAAAATCTAACACAATAAAAAAATCCATGGAAGTCGTACGTAATCTGCAATTACAGTTTAAAATACACAGATTGTTTTACCTTGACACGAAAATCAATTACTAATTATCCGAAGACAAAATTATCAGCCACCGAAATGAGAAATATACAAATGTATTTAATCCTATAAAATAACGTGCCACGGAAATGAAAATTCTAATAATAATTATAGTTAAAAATAACCTGCCATAGAAATCAGACATAGACAAATGTATTTAATCCTATAAAATAACGTGCCACGGAAATGAGAATTCTAATAATAATTATAGTTAAAAATAACCTGCCATGGAAATCAGAAATAGACAAATGTATTTAATCCTATAAAGTGACGTGCCACGGAAATGAGAACAAACGTAAAGAATCGGCTAGCTTGCCAACCTATTGTCGTTCCCTATTGGTACCAGTAAGGAACAGCCAGGAGCAAACGTTCCGAACAAACAATACGTAACATTAATTTGACTTCTTTAGAAAAACACAGAATAAAACAGATTTTATGATAGTTAGATCTATGGTAAAAAAAATAAATATGTAGCCGGAAAATGGAAATAGGTGGACACTTCCCTTTAGAGAGCGCTGGGTAGAAGAAAATATCCTTGGTGAATCACGTCATGCACGATAGCCGCCGTCTACGCTCAAGCACAATGTTGGACCCGAAGCCGGAGTCTTGGGTAAATTAAGCCTGGTTATGTGATATACGGCCAACTCCGCATCCACAACCGATATATTTTATTAAAAAATCTCCAAACGGAAAACTGCAGACGAAGAAAAAACTACGCTATAGTTTGTTTGAAAAGAAAAAGAAATCGACTAAAAATAAATTAAGACCTCAAACACTTACCCGCGACAAAAAAGCGGTTTTCCTTACTAATTATGAGTAGTACAATTTCAACCTTGTGTATTTACAAAACAGACGTAGATTCTTCAGATTAATAATAAAAATTATATTTTCTCGTGAAAACCGAAGAAAACAACCATCTAATCTTTTTCACGTTGACACCTCTTACCTTTTGTTTTCTTTTCTTTTTCTTTTAAGCGGCCTGATGCTAGGTTTGAATTAAAAAAGGTTTCTTCCAAGGCGTAATGCTGCAGACATCCTCTAACCAGCACAAAAAAAAAATGGTTGTGATAGGAGGTAGGTCTGAACACATATATTAAAAACTAATACGACTGACCTAACTAGTAGTAAAGGAAGTTCCTTTATTTCACCTGAATAACACTAATCATTAATTAATATCCTATATTTAACAGGACTATATACAAAAACCTGAACTATGTCAGCCTACTTGAAAGTTATTTTAGGATATCCTTGACGTGATAAGGTCCAATATGTGGTGAGCCTACATCAGCTAGCTCATAAACTTGTGGCGATATACGCCTGACAACGCGACATGAGACAAACCTGGGAGCGAATTTTCCGCCAGTTCCTTCTGCGGCAGAACAACGCTGAAAATTTTTCCGCCAAACCATGTCACCTGGTCGAAATACAACAGCCTTCCTTCTCTCATTATAGGAGTTAGCATTACGTTGGAATGCAAGAGATAGGGAATCAGCTACCTTAGCATAGACATCTTGGAGGGCTAAAAGACTCGTGGCGCGATCACTCCGACTACTGGCCAACTCTGGACCTGGAGTCTGAATATGAGCACGTTGCCGTGTGGTTTCCACTTCGCGTCCATACATCAAAAAATTGGGTGTATACGAAGTTGCGAGACTGACGCATGAATTTAAGTACAATGCTACTTTTGGCAAGTTTCTTGCCCATGTGCGATTGTCATTCCCTACCAAAATACTAAGCGTTGTGATAACGGTTTGGTTATAACGCTCTACAACATTGGCCTGCGGTGAGTAATATGGCGTATAGCATGGACTGTGAATACCGTAAGACCTCAAAAAATCCACAAAAGCCACGCTACGGAAAACGGTTGCATTATCACATAGAATGTTTGATGGTGTTCCGTATCGCAATATCACTTCTGACTCTAAAGCAACTGTGATTGATCTCGTATCTGCCTTCTTCAACGGTACCAACCAAACGAATTTTGTAAACACGTCAACTATGGTCAAAATATATCGATATCCGTAATAGGCCACCGGGAGAGGACCCACCAAATCTATAGAAATTAAATCAAGTGGAGCATAAACAGGTCTTGGATAAAGCTGGTGCCCACGCGGCTGTGTGTTGGAAATCTTGTACGCTTTACAGACTTGGCATTCCGCCAGGTAATCGGTTACGTCGCGATACATATTTGGCCAATAGTATAAACTTCTCAATTTTAAATAAGTTTTCATAACCCCAGGATGAACATTCGGGAACCCGGTGTGAATCTCGGCGATTGCCTCCCTTATTTTATCTTTAGGCAATACTGTTCGCCAGGAGTTGGGCTCTAAGGGGTTATCGACTGCCATCTTACGCATCAGAATGCCATCCCGTATTGCATACGCGGGAAATGTTTGTGGCGATCTTATCGTACCCATAAATACCCTCTCGTACCAAGGATCTGAAGTAATGTTATCACCTCGTCTGAAAGAGATCAACCCGACTTGGGGACGAGAAAGTACGTCTGGGACGACGTTGAGTGCGCCTTTTCGGTGTTCTATCTCAAAGTCGTATTGAGATATCAGAGTAGCCCATCGAGCCAATCGGCCACTTGGATTGTCTAAGGTAATAAGCCATTTTAGAGCAATATGGTCTGTAATAATTTTGAAT
>JALPQI010028962.1:0-15543 GCA_025490895.1 Thaumatotibia leucotreta | reverse complement strand
AAAACAAATTTCTTCAATGCTAAGCAAATATTTTTAATCTAAGAATATGATCCTCTCCCTATAGCCGTAAAAAAATATTTTCTTAAAAACAGATTAATTTACTCTCAGTATTTGCTTTTTATACCAAGATAGTATAACTTGAATACAAATAAACAAAAATCAAAATAAGAATGCTTTATCTAATTGCTTTAAAATTAGTTTACTTTACTTCAAGAATCACAATTACTTCAAATAAGAAAACATGAAATCAAACTAAAACAATGTCACAACAATCAAGAATTTGTATCTTGCAAACAGAACATTTTCTTGAATTAAACATTTTATGACTTTTTGTTGTAAGACAAATCAGTGATCTTGGGCATAACGCCCATATATCTTATAATAAGCATTTTACTCTTGAAACCAGAATATAATTAAAGAAAAATGAATTTTTCAACTGAGAAATGCTACAGTCAGACTGGTACAATACAAATATATTTTAAGATAATACGTTTTTGATTTGATTCCAGTAAATATGCTAAAAATATATGTTTTCTCAAACAAAGATATCCTTTTTATCTGTGCATTTAGTCGTTTCCCGTAACATCTATTTAATAACCAATAATTACCCGTTCTAGGGGTGAACCCGACAAGGCAGACTACTTCGGCAACACAGCATTACACCTCGCCTCGGCACGGGGGCACAAGGAATGCGTCACGTTCCTGGTGAATTTTGGAGCCAATGTGTACACGATGGATGTGGACGGCCATACTGCGCAGGAGCTCGCGGCTATCAACGGGAGGGACGATATATTGAGGTTTCTGGACCAGGCCACAGCTAAATTGGAGAATAATGACAAGTAAGCACCTACCGGTAATCAATCCAAGCCCAACTTTGCTTCTAGACAAGTTATAGCGTTAGACTTTATTTGTAACGTGCCTGACCGATATCATAATAATTAATAATCGAAATACAGTTTTATTTATTTTTTACAGAAAAAAAGCGAAGTCCATGAAAGAAAAAGCCAAGAAAGACCACGAAAAATCTCATAAACAATACCAAAAGCGGCAGAGCAAAGCAGAAATTTTGGCTGAAAAGGAGTTGAAGAAATTAGCGAAGGAGTGGGATCAGGGGTACAACGAGGATGTGTCCACCATGCCGCACAGGCCCAGCACTGTGCTCATGGCGCTCAAGCAGAAGATGACCAGGTCTACAAGCCAGGGTGAGTAACCGTATTTTTAATCATTTGTTCCGGGTTAGTTAGGTGTAGGGTAGTGTTTGGAGACGTTTGGATAAATCCTCCATTTGGAATACATTTATCCTTATTGACCTTTATTGGATCTATATCGGATTTATCTTTATCTGATTGCAAAATGTAGAGTTTGAGAAGAGAATTATTTCTTGTAAAGTTTTATTTAAATTTACAGGTAATTTACTCGCCGATGAACAACCTCGACCAACGTATAGCGCTTTGGTCGGAACTGTAAATTCGGGCGCGCGCGGGCGTGGCGCCGTCTACAAAAAGGCTTTAGCTAGCAAAATGAAGAACGGAACTGTGGGCCGCGCTGGAGCTGCTGATGATTTTAAGGTGGGTACCTACTTTCCAAGGTATATTGGGATTTAATGTGAAGGTGTTCATTTAAATTACCAATACTCATAAAACATCCATACACTAACACATCGTAACAACCGAAGTGCTAAGGCTGAATAAAGTTATAGAAAATACCCCTAGGTTGTGACTTATGTATGCGTAAAAGGAAGATTACACACACACAATTCCCACAAGTAAGTTTAAATTACATAGGTAATACGTACTTACGTAGTCAACTACTGTAAGTAAGGAAACGTTATTAGTATCAGTGACATCATCAGCGTAGCGACTATATGGTGCATTCCACGAAAAAGTCCACCGATGTCCCGTACGGACACAGTTTTTCTCAAAATTGTGAGTTTATCGAAGTCCTCTTTCGTGACCAGAGGAGTCAATGTATGTAATAATAACTAATAACTCGGAAGAAAACTCAAATTATCGAAATATACACGCGTTTGTACGGGACAGCCCGTGGAATGCTCCATATAGGTATGCTCACAGAACCTGGACTATCATGCTCACGTAGTGAAGTAGCTAAGTTACCTACGATCAGTATAGGCCTTTCAAAATCTTTAAGGTACGAGTACCCCATTTTGTGCACCATTGAGTACATGTGATTTTATATTACAAATGTCAATAGGTTGGTGAGGTGGAACACGGCGGACGACGGTCGGTGACGTCACTGAGCGGTGTGCGGCGAGACTCTGAGGTCATGTACGTGGGGACATTCGGCGCTGGGCCTCAGGCTCGCGGCGACCTGAACAACGTCTTCCAGCAGGCGCCCACAGAGCGACAAACACTAACTAGGTGAGTCACGTGTTCAATGAGTTCTTGTAGACTGTCAGATAGATGGGTCATACAGCGTTCGCGAAAACGGGCGTTGCGAATGTTGACGGTTCTTGGATATTCAAATTAGGTTGTGATCTTACCATTCTTAAAAATCAGAAGGCACCTATCGGCTTGTATTCGTCCAACAAGAAAGTTCTAGAGCCCTTAACTTTCATACGTCCACAGGAAAGATTTGTAACCTAACTCATACAAAAATCTGTATGATCCAGATATATCAGTCACAAAGACGCGCATATTTCACATCACATCATCAGCAAGGTAGCTTATGTAATTTACCTCGCTTCTGGGTGCAATTAGCCCGGGACCGCAACAAGTGGCATTTAAAAAAAGAGAAAAAGATGCATACATCACATCATCACTCAACAGCCTATTCCAGTCCACTGCTGGACACAGGCCTGTTCCATTATTATGCTGCCATGCAAACAGGCACCTGGTTTACTTAGATTCTTATAAAAAAGATACACTTCAGCAGATGATAAAATACACTGCTCACTGTTGTTTCTTTCTTCCGAGGGGGGATTTTCTTGCAAGTTGAACAATGTTAGTTACAACTCAACAAATCAATCTGTGGGAATTGGGGCACATTTTTTTTTCACAATAATAAAACGATATTTTAGAATTGAAACGCGGGCCACCTGTGTGCGGGCCCGTAGCATTTGTTACTTCTGCTGATACGTTACGTTAATCCGCGTCTGGTGTCATTTGTTTTCCAGATCGTTGAGCCAGCCAGATTTTACGGCAGCGCAGGGCGAGGACAGTGGCATCGGGCAGGAGGTACTGCTTCAGGAGCCGGCCAGCATATTCGACCGGCCTGGCTTCGGAAGCGTCGCTTTCCGGTGAGTGACTTGACAGCTAGTGCGTGCCGCGATGGGTTGGTATTTCAAATAAATTGGGTTGGTGTCAGGGAACACTACCAGCAATGGACAAGGAGAACATAAGCTATTAATTTTCAAATAACTATACTTACCGCAAAACTATCTGGCGACTGAAAGCGTCATGCTGTCTGCGTTACAACTTTCAGATTGGGAAAGATAGCATTATGCCCTAACTAGCTGGATAGTTTTACGGCAAGTAGGTATAAGATTTGCGCATTTGTTTTACACAAACAAGCATAGGCACCTATACCTTTATATCCAGATTGTTGATGACTATTGCTGCCTATGAACGCTATCGTAAGAAACATTTCGCTGTCCCAATATTAACTTCAAAGTTCTATGGTGCACTTTTGTCATTTAGTTAAGTAGTCCAGATTTAGGCTGCGGTTCCACCAGAGATGTGCGAGGATGTGTTTCCATACAAATGACACCTCGCTCGACTCATTAATGGGCATTTTCGCGAGAAGAGAACAAAAAAAAATTTTTTTAAGGTAGGTAAATTTAATGTTTTTCCTACTCAGAATAACGAGTTCTTTCAATCTAGGAGAAAAAAAGTACAAGAAAAAAATGGTCCCACATTTTTCATACATTTTACATGCTCTCCACTTTGTAACCGCTGTACAAAGTGTTTGAAAAACGGTTACGTAATAGAAACAAAAAGTTGGGACACTTTTATTCTTCTAGTAGGATCGAAAGAGCTCGTGATTCTGAGCAGGAAAAACATAAAATTTACCTGTTTCAGAAAAATAAGTTTTTGTATCTCTTCTCGCGAAAATGCCCTAATAGGTGTCATTTGTATGCAAACGCATCCCCGCACATCTCTGATGGAAACGCAGCCTTAGTTATCTCGAAAATTTAACATAGAACTCTGTAATATTGGGGTAGCGATTTGCTGCCACATCAATAGTGCGAAATAGCAATACATAAACATGAATATTGACATATACTGTAGGTATTACCATTGCCGACTATTGTGTTACTGCATGCTTAGCCAAGATGCCATTCTGCAATCGTATACGATAAGCGATAAGTGACCGGACCTCTCTTCTATAGTTCCATCTCTGATCCATCCATCCTCCATCACCATAGCCTATTAGTCTTTTGCATTCCTTCTCAATAGTCTCTATACGCCTGCTGGGACCGGTTTACGGATATGTATTGATGTGCCCGTGAATGGGTTGCAGCAGGTGTACAACACAGCAAATTTCTCCTAGGGGCCTCTACGTGTTGGATCTGTATCCCCGCGCAAGCCTATCAAAAAACCGGGATTTGTAAGCCCGTGGTTCTAAAGGAGATACAAATGTTTGAGAATGACAAGATTCGAACGAAAAGTCAGTTACCATTTCCATACATTATTATGGTCACCTGACATCGTTTATCGTGTACGATTGCAGAATAGCATGTTGGTTAGGCTTGCAGGAATGTTTATTAATCGTTTGCTGAATGAATTTCCTTAATAAACCCCATTACCCATCGGCAGACGGTCAATAACGGCGACGCTGGGAGCCCTGCCGGCGGGCGGCGCGCCCGGCGAGGACATGTCCATCGGCTCCGCGGGCTCGCTCGCCGCAAGGCACGCCTACCAGCCTGCCGAGTGGAACTCTGCGCAGTCGGGTAATTTGTCCTTCATAAAGCCCATTACACATCGGCAGACGGTCATTAACGGCGACGCTGGGCGCCCTGCCGGCGGGCGGCGCGCCCGGCGAGGACATGTCCATCGGCTCCGCGGGCTCGCTCGCCGCAAGGCACGCCTACCAGCC
The DNA here is from genome assembly GCA_025490895.1 of Thaumatotibia leucotreta. Classification (NCBI taxonomy): domain Eukaryota; kingdom Metazoa; phylum Arthropoda; class Insecta; order Lepidoptera; family Tortricidae; genus Thaumatotibia; species Thaumatotibia leucotreta. The sequence continues at coordinate 10,488 of JALPQI010028962.1, read as the reverse complement.
TGCCGAGTGGAACTCTGCGCAGTCAGGTAACTTGTCCTTAATAAAGCCCATTACACACCGACAGACGGTCAATAACGGCGACGCTGGGCGCCCTGCCGGCGGGCGGCGCGCCCGGCGAGGACATGTCCATCGGCTCCGCGGGCTCGCTCGCCGCAAGGCACGCCTACCAGCCTGCCGAGTGGAACTCTGCGCAGTCCGGTAATTATCATCTCACCTTACCAAAATATACTACGCGCATCAGGGGAGCTACCACGATCTACTAATGTGATTCAGTTCAGGACCCAATACCGAAATGACAAAAATGCCGTTATTAATTACTTCAATTTGAAGAGGTAATTTAAATTATTTCAGTAATTTGTCAGAAATATCGTTTTGGATATCCTAAAACCAAAAAATAAAAAAAACATAAACCCGAAAAAATACAAATAATAAATAAAAATAACTTGTTCATTTTTAAGTAACTTGCGGGGCATTTAATTGTTAGTTGTTTTATAAAGTGAGAAAAACGTAGGTATTACTGTTCACGACTCATGTTTCACGCTGTATATAGCGATCCAAATAAGTAACACCAATTATTCGCAATATTTGTCGTGAAAATACCATATGAAATGTGCCTCCACATAGACGCAAATGAAATAAGTACGCAGTGGATGATTAGATATGCTATTAGAAAAGCGTCTACTTCTATACATTTAAATCTCCCGGTTTATAGAACGTTCACCACACATCCACGATAACTCCAGGATTTTATAAGTGCCCTATTGCTCACTATTCCAGAGAGCTCAACAATAACATCCGACGAAGAAGGTGAGGCCGACGACTCCGGCTACGCGTCCCTCGAGCGATTCCTGACGGCTTGGGGCCTCGCGCAGTACGTCCAGAAGTTCAAGGACGAGCAGATAGACCTGGACGCGCTTATGCTGCTCACTGAGAGCGACATGAAGTCCCTCGGCCTCCCGCTTGGGCCTTATAGGAAACTGGTCACGGCTGTCCAGGAGAGGAAGCAGGCTTTGAGCAATCCGGGGGCTATTGTTGATTCTGCGATATAGGCTTGCCAATTATCCGAATTCTACGATGCTGTTTAAGGGCAAGTACTATGTTCGCTTCTGTCAAAGGTACATTCCTCGAGAATGTCGCGTACGTGACGCCGTTATTCGCGTACATCTAAGTTACGAATACAATTTTAGTTGTATCTTAATTTCATAACTGGGTATTTGTATGTATTTATAGAGAATTCTCGCACTTTCCATATAGTTCTTAGGTAGCCGTCATAGCCGTCACGTTCCCGACGAAGTAGACTTTTTCGTGGAATGCACCCAAATTGTATTTGAAGTACTTAACATTGATTCATATTGTCAGGTACTTATTTATAACGTTAAAAGTGAGTGCTCCACTCTATGGTCTTGTGGTTAACGAGAATTATATTTTTGTATAATATACCTAGTGTTACAATTTCCCGTGTTCAGCAGAACTACAAAAAATATTACCTAGGTAATTACTTAGTGACTTTGCACTTTTTGCGTGGTTTTTCGTAAATACATTTATTTTTGTAGTGTTTATGAATTTATACGAAAATATCAGAATCATTGTCATTACCGTTATATCACATTACCTACAGCTAATTTCGTCGTACTAGTAGTGCATAGGTACCCAATAAGTATGAGACATCACCGTGCGTTTCCGTATTTTCGTATAAAGTCGTGGTAACTAATTCTAAAATGTGATAACAACCACAACATGTCCATTCCAGTGACAATTTACCCATGTGTCGCCATATATTATTTTTGTACATTTTTTAAATATATTTTTATACGATTGAAAGATGTTTATTATTAATACTTTCGCAATCCTTATATTCGTGCTTTGGTGGATTTTATAGAAAATGAAACTGCTGGCTCTCTCTCTCTCCCTCATATGCTGAAGAGAGAGCGAAAGTAAATTGTGCTTTGCTGAAACCTCGCTGTCAAATGGAATAAACTTATTTTTGACCACTCTGTAAAGTACAATTATTTATAGTGATATGTGAACCTAGTAGAGTATATCAGGATTTTTGATTTTAGGATTCGTTCTATTTGATTACAATTACTTTATTATTATTTAGTAATTGCTCTAGATCAGTATTTAATTGACGCACATTGAATTCGTAGTTAGTAATGGGGGAGTATACCTTTTAAATGAAACAAAAAACATTTCATTAAAAATTTAATTTGGAAATTTTAAATACAATATCAATTATCAAATGTTGTATAATTCTAGAAATCTCTACTCTCGTAAAATGGTATAACCTAAATTAATTTACACATTTTGCGACTTAACTAGTTGGTCCAGTACCTCGCTATTTGACAACCATTAATTAAATACATTACAATTACCAGAAACGTTGAGAAAAATCACTTAAGTACATAGATCTTATATAGTCAATGTCAATAATAAAAAATAGCAAATGATCCAAATGTAACCTACTACTTACTTATTTTTAAGACGCTTTGCGCTTTGAAATTATCGACATTGACTAAAATAGATGCAGTAAGCTGCATGAATACTACTTATTGTAATTCTTACTAACACTCCTATTTTAACATAGACTTTATTGCATTAACCGGAATCATGATCAATTTTAACCCCCTTATTCATAAACGTCTAACATAGCAAGCTTTGCCCCTTAAATGTCTATAAAAACAAAATGGAACACTTAGCGGCTTGTTAAGTTAGGAGACGTTATGAATAAGGGGGTAAGTAGATATTTTTACAGCTGACTGCACGGGACGGATCGGGATCCTCCGTCACGTTCCACTCATACCATTTGGTACACAAACATTCAAACACCTACTAAATGAAACCTAGTAAATGATAGATTATAATTTGATTACAATTTGTAAATAATCCAGAATGACCTCAAGTAGCCTTTTTATTTATAGAAATAATTTCTCGTACTTATATATATTGAACAACATTATCTATTACCAGTTCCTAGTTAATTCTAGTTTTCGATATATAATGAGCATTGACGTCATAAGGCACACTTTTTAATTCCAGTATACAGAACTTGTTCTTTGTATTATCCTTTACAAAACAAATTCAGAATCACTTACGACTGATCCTACCTCTACATTTGTTTGCATCGACACACTTATGGCGGAGTGGTGACATTTCTTACTAAACTACATTCGAATAAGTACACCTTGTAAAATATTGTTATTAACTAAATTCGTAACAGAGACGTTTGTTCGAAGTAACATCACATCGCGTTTTGAAGAGACCAGCTGTGTCGGAGTTTCGAAAAGCCGTGCTCAGGGGCCGGGAGTTTTGCTAATGAATTAAAATTACAGAATTATCTATATCGGACACCTCCGAGCGGAATCGCGTTTCGACGTCCACAGACGAAAATGTCAGTCAAATAAAATAGAACCTAAACAATAAAAATCTATAGACGTCGAAAACAGTCCCGCACGGACGCTCGAGCCCGAATCAAACTCCTACGCCGGCCAATATAAACTGTGCCAATAGTAACAGATTTATCACTTTTCAACCAGATTCGGGCCACCCATCGGAAGACCACGATTGCTTCGAGAGGGAGACATCGAAAAACCATGGGTGGGGTCGCTATTTGACGGCATTCGTCGAAACTCGTTACGTCGCTCCTTCGCCCGCGCGTCAGTACATGAACGCTAGATATAAGTTGCTATGCTTCGCAGACGCCCGCCTGCCTCTCTTGTCGCACTTCCACCAGCGGCCGCGGCCGTCGTCGTTGTAGTACGAGTACTCGGGGTACGGGATGTAGGCCCCGGTGGCCGGGTCCACGGGCACCACGATGGGCAGGTCGCTCATGGACGCCGGCCGGTCGTACGACGACGCGGAGTCGGAGCCCTTCGGCTCCGCGTACTGCGGGCTGTGGCACTCGTTCTGATTCCGGATCTCGTGGCTCTCGTTGCAGACGGGTACGCTTCTGCTCGTGTCGGCCGATATGTTGGAGCGGGATCGCAAGATCGGCCGCGTCGAGGAGAAATCGGTGGAGTGCTGGAGGCTCTTGGAGCGGGTCCGGATGGTCTGCGGCGGCGTCTCGTCGATGCGGGAGAGGGTGTGCCGGCGGACGGGGCGGTAGACCCTGCGGTCGCCGAGCCGCGGCCGCTTGACCCTGCGGTGGGAGTTGTAGGTGAGGAGCGAGTCGTGGCGCTCGAGGTTGCGCGCGGGCGCCTGCGGGGCGGGCGCGTTGCTGAAGTGCGCCGCCACTAGTTCCCTCATCTGGTCGCATGCTCAGTAGTTGTAGGGCCCGTACTGCGAGCCGTGGTAGTAGGGGCCGGGGTACGCCTGCGGCGGCGGGTAGCCCGCGTACGCGTACTGCTGCTTTTGTGGGTACACTGAAAAATTTTGATCACAGTGAGTATTGCATCTACGACCGATCGAGATTTTTATTAAAAATATACCTACTAGCTTTATTTATAAAAACAATCTTAAAATGTTTATACAAATCAGAAATGCCGAAATATACAATATTAAGAATACAAGAATATTATTTTTGTACAAATACCATTATCCACCACGCAAGCATGAAAAATATTTACAACAGGGAGCCTGTGTTTGTGTCAAAATGAATTTGAGGATTTGATTTAAAGTTCATATCACCCTAAAATATTTTACTGCTCTCTATGTTACGCACTTTGAAAACTTAAAGATGACAGCGCCTGGATAACGCCTATTTTCTGATTATGAGTACCTACTAATATATGTCAATCAAAATAGAAAAGTATGTTTCAAATTATTTGATAGAATAACTTACGTAATAGAAAAGTAAATGGGGTAACCAGCTAAAAATTATAATTTCCCAGTGACGAAAATGAACATTCCGCCCACCAAAATATGTTTTGAATAAATGTACGAGCAAGGATATAAATTAATCAAAAACAGTTGGTGGCAGTGATAATTACTAGCGTATTACATGTGATAACTTTAAATGTCTCTCCACAAGCTATGATCAAGTCAGCACTATGAGACAATTACTTGGCGAATTAGGCGTTTCTTTATTAAAGAACGCAAACTATGAGTGAAAGATCCAGGGGACATATGAAGCAGTTTCACTCCGCTTGAGTACCTACTCGATTCGGTGAAAAAGCAGCATGACTTAAACTAGATGAGAAGCGTTACCCGGCATGAGATACTGCATGTTAAGCGCCTCCTCCCTCTCGCGCTCGCCGCGCAAGCAAATGGCGGCCGACGAGAACAAGATGGCGGACAGCAGCGAGAGCCCCACGCCGCACCACGCCACCATGTACGACCAGTCGTACCACACGCGCGCGTTATCTCGCAATATCTGGTTTAGCGCAGTGCGTGTCGAGTTTGGTTTGCGTTTGTCATTTGCGATTGTCATTTGTTTGTAGGGCGTTGGGTTGCCACGTGTTGTGTTTGTAGTTGTATGTGTGTAAATTTGTATGAGATGTAGGTATTTGACATTAAGATAATTGTAGAGTTTCAAATATAAATATTGGTCGGAATTAAATTGTGTAGTGAAAATTTAGAGTCGATAGTCGAGTTTATGTACATTTGTAGAAGAATTGAAAGTATTTTAGTCAATGTTACGTCGAGTATATACAACACCGTGTGTTAATCCCGGTCATTTGAAAGCATGTTAGTATTGCGTTTGGCGTAAACCAGATATTAAGAAATAGCGCAATTATTTATAATGCGATTAATGGTCGTTTCCGTCCGTTATAACGCAGTAGCCAAGTTTCATAGATACATGAAAAGAAAAGAGAAAAGCATTTTGTTAGTATCACATACTCACACTGACATCACCAGCGCGGGACAAGATTTTAATTGGATTCCGAATTATAAATGTGTCGTTTTTAAGCTAAAGTAGCCGTTTATCGTTTGTCAATAATTGTACGCTATCTTGACAACTGACAAAGCGGTACCGTTTGAACTTAAACAGTCACATTTGCCTATAAAAATGAAGTATATTTTTACAATTTTGTAATTAATTAGGGTGAATATCTGAGCGTTTCAACCGCCTAATTTTGGTGGCATCATTTTAGCCGAAGTTTATATTCGTTACAATGTGCTACTTTGTCATTTGAAGAAGGCACGGTACCTTATACATATGACGAAGTATAACATTGAGACGTATAGAACCTTCGGCAAAATTAAGCCACCAAAATTAGGCGGTTGAAACGCTCAGATGTTCAACCATTAATAGATTTTCCTGGATTAAAATATAAATAAATAAAATATAAATAATCAGCCGAAAACGAATCCTGAAAAGAAATTCCGTAACCGCCAAGCGTTAGTAACCGTCACGATGGCCGACAGGGTATGACGGCTGACCTGGCATTATGTACTGCACATTATTCTGCTGCTCCCGTCTCTTCTCTTTGCTGAGGCAGATGGCAGCAGAGAAGAACAGAATGGACGCGCCGAAGGAAACCCCCACGGCCAGCCACGCCAGGATGTACGACCAATCGTACCATATTGAGGAGTTGTCTTTTAGCACCTGTTGCGGGTCGGTTAGGATTAAACTAGAGCTTAAGATAATTTGACGATTAGTGTAGGAAATCGACGATGGGACGATGAGCCGTGCGGTGACGGCAGTAAGAATACATTTGTCACCACCTCAACTCCTCCTGCGGGTGTCGTAAGCGTCGACTAAGGGATTGAAGTGTCACTGACCATTTTTGATAACGATTGATGATGGGCAGCAGCGTCATCATAGTGGACACATTACTGCGATCGCCAATCCGCTTGCCCAGCGTGGCGATTATGGGCATTTACCTCCTAATGCGTCTATACGCATAGTTAATAGGAGAGGCCTACGTCCAGCAGTGGACTATCATAGGCTGATGAAAGAAAGAAAGAAAGAAAAAACGTTTATTCGAGACACAGTACAAACAAAACAGTAAACACGAAACATGATGATGTGTGTGATGTGTGTAGGAAATCACACTTATTCATTGTTCATTGGCTTCGAACCCAGTACGTCAATTGATACTGTCACTGTCACAGAAATAGGCACATGTAGGTAGCCAGTAGTTACAGTATCTACGAGTAATACTCGTATACGTACCTATTACTTCTAAAATCAGTCAATATTAAATTAATGGCTGCTTTTAACTCTGCGTTGGCAGCTACATGATACATAGAGCCTTTCATAGCCCTATCATTAACAATTGCATTATTGGGTCATGACTCGGTTATTATGATATTACAAAAATGATTAGATATATAGATAGTCCTGGTTGTCTCTTTCTCCCATGGATAGTCGAGTACGATAACGAAGGAGAGGTAAAGAGGCTTACGTTGGGCCACTGCTGGTAGTACTCTTCGCCAACAACCTTTTCCTTTTCATAGAACTCGACGCCGTGCCATAACGCCATCGCCCCTGCTGCTAGTAAACCTGGAACAAAAGTTAATTTTTTTTAACCTCGTCTGATATTGAGAGATCGAAAAATTTGAATACCTTAGAAAACACATGCAAAGCTGTGAAGGAATTTCATGAATCTGACAAAATGATGAATTTGAGGATTATTCCAGTAAAACTTAATACCTACATATTATATACTACGCCAAATAAACCATTCTTATTCCTTTTATTGGTGCTGGTTTCAGCATGAGTTTATTGGTTAATTAATTTGGTCAGGTTCACATCTAATTAAAGTAAGTAATTAATTTACTAAACTAAGTAAGAGCAGATTTCTAGGTTGTGTGTAGTTTCTTTTAATATTCATATTTTTCTTAAATTAATTTTAAGTATGATCAAGATTTCTCCTCGACGGGAAGTAATTCTTGACAGCAATAATTTACATTATAGCTTATCACGATCACTGATCAGGCAACAACGATGACTACATATAGTACATATGGAGCTGCATAGGACAAATTACAAATCATCGCATAGTCTAGCATAAAGAAAGCCGAGGTGGAGATTTTGCCTGTAATGTTCTTTCGACAGCCGCGACGCCAACAGAAACACAAACAGCTAAAGATGATGTGGAGTTACTAATGGAAGGACAACTTACAAGTGACCAGCATCAGGATAGCCGTGGCGGTAATTTTGCCAGGACTGGGCTTCCAGCCAACCGACCACGCTAGCCGAGACACAAACAACTGCAAGACAATATGGAGCTGATATAATGGACAACTTACATGTGACCAGCATCAGGTTAGCCGTGGCACTGCACTTCCAGCAACCGACCACGCCAGTAGACACACGAACAGCTACAAGGCAATATGGACCTGCTAGCAGATGGATAACTTACATGTGACCAGCATCAGGATAGCACTGGCGGTGATGTTACTGCGTTTTCTGCCAACCGACCACACCAGCCGAGCCACAAACAACTACAAGACAATATGGAGCTGATATAATGGACAACTTACATGTGACCAGCATCAGGTTAGCCGTGGCACTGCACTTCCAGCAACCGACCACGCCAGTAGACACACGAACAGCTACAAGACAATATGGGCCTGCTAGCAGATGGATAACTTACATGTGACCTGCATCAGGATAGCTCTGGTGGTGATGTTACTGCGCTTTCTGCCAACCGACCACACCAGCCGAGCCACAAACAACTACAAGACAATATGAAGCTGATAGAATGGACAACTTACAAGTGACCAGCATCAGGATAGCCGTGGCGGTGATGTTGCCAGGACTGTGCTTCCAGTAACCGACCACGCCAGCAGACACGAACCGCTTCAAGACAATATGGAATGGACCTGCTAGTGGATGGATAACTTACATGTGACCAGCATCAGGATAGCTCTGGCGGTGATGTTACTGTGCTTTCAGCCAACCGACTACACCAGCCGAGCCACAAACAAATACAAGACAATATGGAGCTGATAGAATGGACAACTTACAAGTGACCAGCATCAGGATAGCCGTGGCGGTGAAATTGCCAGGACTATGCTTCCAGCAACCGACCACGCCAGCAGACACGAACCGCTTCAAGACAATATGGACCTGCTAGTGGATGGATAACTTACATGTGACCAGCATCAGGATAGCTCTGGCGGTGATGTTACTGTGCTTTCAGCCAACCGACTACACCAGCCGAGCCACAAACAAATACAAGACAATATGGAGCTGATAGAATGGACAACTTACAAGTGACCAGCATCAGGATAGCCGTGGCGGTGAAATTGCCAGGACTATGCTTCCAGCAACCGACCACGCCAGCAGACACGAACCGCTTCAAGACAATATGGACCTGCTAGTGGATGGATAACTTACATGTGACCAGCATCAGGATAGCTCTGGCGGTGATGTTACTGCGCTTTCTGCCAACCGACCACACCAGCCGAGCCACAAACAACTACAAGACAATATGGAGCTGATAGAATGGACAACTTACAAGTGACCAGCATCAGGATAGCCGTGGCGGTGATGTTGCCAGGACTGTGCTTCCAGCAACCGACCACGCCAGCAGACACGAACCGCTTCAAGACAATATGGACCTGCTAGTGGATGGATAACTTACATGTGACCAGCATCAGGATAGCTCTGGCGGTGATGTTACTGCGCTTTCTGCCAACCGACCACACCAGCCGAGCCACAAACAACTACAAGACAATATGGAGCTGATAGAATGGACAACTTACAAGTGACCAGCATCAGGATAGCCGTGGCGGTGATGTTGCCAGGACTGCGCTTCCAGCATCCGACCACGCCGGTCCAGAATGCCACGAACAGGGAGAAGAAGGCCACAATAAACAGAGCTACCGTGGACCGCGCCATGTGCAATCTGAAAAGATAAACGGAAATGTTTCAAGTTAAAACTGCGTCACGAACTGAGTTGGGTACGTATGTTACTTCCCGCGGCAGTCCTTTAACTGTCCAAGGAAAGCGATAAATATTAGTAGGTACTTAGACTTACTGTCCCGTCTTAACTTTGGTTGGCCTATAAATAACTAAAGTATTTACTAAAAATCATAATGAATTGAAACATACATAGTCGATACGAAACGTTACGAACCTTTTCTTGAAAAATCAAGCAAGAATGTAGAGACGTGTACCTAATTAAAGTAAGTCACTTCAATAGAAATTGCGAACAATGTAAAAAATATGATAAAATTTTATTAAATAACATGAATTTAGCAGTAATATGCAATGACGTAGATTGAAATTTCTCATTCTCATTGGGCATTTCTCCGAGCGTTTCAACCGCCGTGACTTCGGTGGCAACATTATTACCCGATTTCCGTGGGTATCTCATACGTTTTTTGGATATCTTGGTAGTTGTCAACTACGTCTACCAATATATTCAAAAGTTCTTGTATCTCTCACGGGATTCGTGTGATAAGGCTGCCAGCGAAGTCACGGCAGTTGGTACACTCGGAGAAATGCCCAAGCACATTTTAAATATAAAAGGTTTGTTTATACTGTTCGCAACTTTTATTGACGGCTTTAAATCACTGTTGAGACATACGGGAATAATTGTTGAATCTAAAAACCATTAACATTTTCACACTATATATATTGTGAAGTATGTATTC
>JALPQI010028961.1:0-18111 GCA_025490895.1 Thaumatotibia leucotreta | reverse complement strand
AAGTAATCTGCATAAAATACTCTACAAAAAAGATATACGCATGTTTCCTCTGGGATCAATGTGTCATGAGATAAGAAAGCAAGAAGATGGACAATAAAGAAATAAACACATTTGTTTAAGTAGGTATGGCACATACAGGATGCTCGCGAGCATTCCAAAAGATTTTAAATCTCAATTTCTGATCATATTTAGAGTCTTTAATGTCCTATCAAATTTCCTGGATTCGGCTTGGTTTCAGAGATAATCAACCTTTTTTTCGAAATAAGTTTTTCGACGTAACTCGTCATAAAACTTCTTTTTGATTGCAATGCTACCACAATGTGTTTTATTATTACCACACCTTTTGCCTGGCAATCAAAAAATGGGAATAAACTTGACGAAATAACCTGTCCCTAAAAAAAATATTAAAATAAATAATTTTAACGAATTGTCTTTATGATAAAAAGTACTGGAAATATTAAAAAGTATTCAAAAAATCTAAAATAAAAGAGAAAAAAAAATTTTTTTTGGTGGTATATGACATTAGATGTCGTAATCGTTTTTGTTTATTTTGATATCTAGAATGCATACTTAAAATCTTTTGGAATGCTCGCTCGCACCCGGGCGCGCCCTGTATGCTTTAAGAAAAATAAAATTCCTAATTATCTTCTAAACCTAAAATGTTCTTATAATCAACGTCAAAAGATTTTAAATATGCATTTTAGACATCAAAACGAACAAAAACAAACGAAGAAAAATAAAATTCCTAATTATCTTCTAAACCTAAAATGTTCTTATAATCAACGTCAAAAGATTTTAAATATGCATTTTAGACATCAAAACGAACAAAAATTATTATGAGACCTAATGTCAAATACCTCCAAAAAAATTTTTTTTTTCTTATTTTATTTTAGACTTTTTGAATACTTTTTAACATAACGACAATTTGTTAAAATTATTTATTTTAATATTTTTTTAGGGACAGGTTATTTCGTCAAGTTTATTCCCATTTTTTTATTGCAAAAATAAGGACCTTTACACCCCTCTCCCCCCGTTAGCTCCACCCCTAACCATCAGTACTTTTAGTACGTGGTTTAATACACCATTCCCTACAACTATGCCAAAATTCGCTAATACACGAGTTATTTCCCCCGATGGGCAGCTTTTGGTCTTCGTTAGGTGGGCTATAATGCGGTCGCCGAGTCTAAGTATGAGGTCAACCAACATTGTTTGCATGCATTGCATGTATTTATGTAAAATGCAACTACACCGCATCAAAATATGCACACGACTACGGTACTATCAGATGATAGTACCGTAGCCGTGTGCATATTTATATGATGACTAGCTTTTGCCCGCGGCTTCGCTCGCGTAGATTTTGGGCTTCTTTGAAAAAAAATGTAAAACCTAACCTGAACCTCCTTTGAAAGTCGTTCGTTTCTATGTGGGGTCGCAGTTCTAACCCAACCCAAAACCTATTTTGATAGCCGTTCGTTTCTGTGTGGGATCGCAGTTCTTACCTTTCCTAAACCGAAGTAGAATCTTACAGGCGCGGATCCAGGACTTCGTTGAGGGGGGGGGCACTGCGACCCAGGACTTCGTTGAGGGGGGGGCACTGCCCTATGATATGATAGTATTTTACACTTCAAACACCACCTAGCCATACATAAGTCCAGCGTGAGGGGGGGGCAAGTGCCCCCATTGCCCCCCCCCCCTGGATCCGCGCCTGGAATCTTACCTTATTACATTCTGTTTGAAGTCTGTTTCAATGAACAGCATATATTAGTATGACATAATTAAATACTTAATTGCAAATAAACTACACGAATTAAAATTAGCAAAGCAGGCATCGTCATTTCCTGGGTGAATATCTAAGCGTTTCAACCGCCTAATTTTGGTAGCATAATTTTTTCGAAGTTTCTATTCGTTACAATGTGCTAGTTTGTCATTTTAAGGAGGCACGATACCTCATACAAATGGCGAAGTATAACATTGAGACGTTTAAAAACTTCGGCAAAAATGATGCCACCAAAATTAGGCGGTTGAAATTCTCAGATATTCCCCTCTTACAAAACAATAATGTAATCCGCTACAAGCTTCGTCCTTTTCTCTTATGGTGGAAAAGTCAAGCCAAAACATTTAACCGGTGATGAGTCAGTCATTCAGGACTCCCACCACAGTGACTCGATAAACCATAGAAACGATATCCATGATGTTTTTTTACTGTTTAACCATTTCACCCCTTTCAGAGGTTGAATTCTCAAAAACCTAAAACACATCTTTATCTTTTTATGTTTAGGAATACTTCTGTAAAGTTTCGGATAAAATAGTTTAAATAATCAAGTTTTCCCTTACAAACTCTGGACCCCCATCATTGCACCCCTTAGGGTGTGGATTTTGACTTAATTTTTTTTAAACCACCCCTACACCCTTAAAGGAACCTACGTGCTAAATTTGGAATCTCTAGAACCAGAAGTAAACATAAATAATTAACCTTTGTTTGTTTGTTTTTCGAAAATTTTAAATAAAGGATAATTATTTATGTTCTCATTTAATTTACAGAATACTCCTTTTTAGTTTCGGATAAAATAGTCCAACTAATCTTGTTTCACCATACAAACTCCGGAGCCCCATTTCAACCCTTTAGGAGGTGAATTTTGAAAAAAATCCTGGAATTACTTTTCTTACATTTTTATTCAAAATTAGTTTACGCATTATGAAATCTTAATCTAAAACAAACTTTTTTTCATACAAACTTTCAACCTCATTTTTACCCCCTTAGGAGTATTTTTTTTAAATACAGGTACTCGAGGTAAAATACTCGTACTATATAACATGGTAGAGGTATGTAGATAAGTACCTACTTATTCATTGGCAACAACACTTCTATGACGTTTTGAATTAAATAGCCCAACTAATCTGGTTCCTCCTTACAAACTTTAACCTTCCATTTAACCCCCATAGGAAATGAATTTTCAAAAAAACCTGAAACACGTGTTTACTTAATTATTGTTAAAAACATTAATGTGAAGTTTCGAATAAAATTGCCCAACTAATCTTATTTCCCCATACAAACTTTAACCCTTTTTTGAACCCCCATAGGGAATGAATTTTCAAAAAACCTGAAACACGTGTTTACTTATTTATTGTTAAAAACATTCATGTGAAGTTTCGAATAAAATAGCCCAACTAATCATATTTCCCCATACAAACTTTAACCCTCCATTTAACCCCTATAGGGAATGAATTTTCAAAAAATCTGAAACACGTGTTTACTTATTTATTGTTAAGAACATTCATGTGAAGTTTCGAATAAAATAGCCCAACTAATCTTATTTCCCCATACAAACGTTAACCCTCCATTTAACCCCTATAGGGAATGAATTTTCAAAAAACCTGAAATACGTGTTTACTTATTTATGATTAAAAACATTCCTGTGAAGTTTCGAATAAAATAGCCCAACTAATCTTGTTTCCCCATACAAACTTTAACCCCCCATTTAACCCCTTTAAGGGAGGAATTTTTAAAAATCCGTTCTTAGTGTGCCTCTAGACATTATAAAGAATCTAAATGCCAAGTTTGAACTCTCTAGGACCAGCGGTTTGGGCTGTGCGTTGATTTAAGTCAGTCAGTCAGTCAGTCAGGACTTTGCCGTTTATATATATAGATAACGATGACGGATATTGAAACGGCTATGGTCAAAAAATATCTAAACATAAGCACTAACCCCATGACAATAGAGGCCTGCAGCGCTACCATGAGCTGCCACTACGTTATTAAGCCTTATCCCGCTCGCCCTTGTGTAGGTATTGGCGCGAGCGAGCCGGATAGAAAGTAAACAGCAGTGTTATTCACTAAGGAAACCACCTTGCTATCAGCGCTGTGTCAGCGCTGCGGCAGCGTCGAGCCTAAAAATGGTATTCACTAATGTACTTTAAACGACACTAGTGCTCGGCGACGAATGCGGCGTGAGCTGGAACTACACTGCGTCGAGAGTTAGGTACCGCCTACAGTTCGACGACGAGCTGTTCTACGTTAGTGAATACGTTTTTCGCAGCGCTGCGCTCGACGTCGAAGTGAAGGCTGTCTTGTCGTCGAGCTCGTTGACGAACGCAGCGTCGAATGTGTGAATAAGAGAATAGCATAGCTGTAGCATGAGTTGGAAAGTAAAACGTATGTTAGGTTTTACTCGATACGTTATGCATTCTGTTGCCCTCGCATAAATGTGCCTTCACAATAAAGAATCTTAGGGTTCTAAGTACAAGTGCTAATTTCATGGCTTTGGTTACACTGCTGACAACACTGAAAGCCAACACCAATCCTATGGATAAATCTGAAGATAACATGCCAAGAGCATGCAATTGCAAGTAAATTAATAATAATAACCTTGAATCAAAGTAACAAGTCACTAGGCGTGCAAATGTCGCAATAGAAGCAGGCTCAGGGTGCTTAGACAAGTTGCCAATCGCTAACGCTTAATCGTCAATCGTAAACGAAAGGCAGCTAGCTGTCTTTGTTGCACTAATATGAAAGAGTGACAGAGAGGGAAAACGATACGCTATTAAGCGTTAGCGATTGGTAACTTGGCTAAGCACAGGATGCTCGATAATAGAGAGCTAGAGTCTCCTGAACACGTCGCGCTTAGTGACTATATAAACGTGAGTTTAACCGTTTATGTCATTTTTCATTACACCTGCTGTCTAAGCGCGCCATTGCTTACATGCGTAGCGGGAATAATAGAAAAGTGAAATTCCCTAGGGAGTCTAAATGTCAGTACGTCATAGAATAATATTTAGTCTTAAATCTTTTTTTTGTCTGCAAGTGTGATGAAAAACATTGTATAACGGTAAGCGGAATACTAACGCGAGTGATTAAAAGCCCTCCGCCTACGGCGTGGGGCTCGTCAGTAATTCCGTACTTACCTCCCTTGATGCACAATGTACTAATGTGTTATCCTGTAGCCGTACCATGAGTTAGAAAGTAAAGGATATATTTGTTTTTACGATAAGTATTGCATTCTATCGCGCTCGCACTTACATATTGGAGCGATGGTCTTTATGTATATAAAAAACCTAATGTTACCGATACTTAAGCTACGAACAAATAAAACATGGAAGCCGCACGCCATACTATATTGCCTTTCAAAAACGGTCCTGAAATTTAGTTGCCAAATGTCACCCCCTTTGCAATGCATCACGACAATCAATTTCAATATCAACCTATAAAAACTTAAACCGCCATTTATAATTAATTGCGATTGGTCCGTCAAAGTTTTGATTGGCAACATTCTAGAAACATTTGTCAAAGATGTTGCGCTGAAATATGCGCGGTGTTAAGAAAAGCGCTATGTCCTGCTCATCTTGGCACTATTGAACAATTGTGTTTGGGGGCATTTTTGAGCTGGCATTAGACGTCCATGTTACATAATATGGTCGCAGTTACAAAGTCATGGTACGGCTACTTTAATAAGTATTTTCATTTCGCACATCTAAATAAATTCTCAGATACGTGCATAGCTCCGTTCACTATAGTGAAAACTCACCTAGGCTCGCGTCGTATGTGTTCATGTATTCTGACGTCATGAATTGGGAGACCAGGGCTGTTTTTCCCACTCCGGCGTCACCGAGCAGCACCACCCTGTATTTGGGTATCTGAAAAAAACCAAGTTAGAAATACCAACGTCAGGCAGATTCAAATGCAGAATGTCTTTGACATTGTAAACACATGCGCAATACCACAGCGTATGCAGTACCACAACATACTGCAATTTACCCGAGAAGTAAGTTATTTATACAAAAACCTTCAAGCGAAATGGCAGCAAATCAAAAGCAAATGAAATAAATATTATGAAACACTACAATTAAAGAACTTAAAAAACACGAATCTAAATATATCATAAAATACTTCGATTTCATATTTTAAAGACAAACGGGTCTTAATCGCGTAAACTTACGTTTAATTATCCTGACGTTTCGGGCATGACGTTACACCCGTGGTCGCAGGCAGACTCAGTACTCGTGGTCAGGATATAATTAATAGTTATTTATTATACAAGGGGGCAAAGTTGTTGTTTAACTGTCGTGCCAATATTGAGACCTGAGCTAGCGAACGATTCCAAAATTGAGCCACGAGCGTAGCGAGTGGTTCAAAAACTGGAATCTTGAGCATTGCGAAGGTCTCAAGGCACGAGAGTTGAACAAACTTTGCCGCCAAGTGTAATACAACTTTTTTCCCCTCACTATCGCGAGGAAATATGATTACAAATCTCATCCAAATATACATTAACTTAAAGAAACCATTTAAAACTCAATGTCAAAACGTATCGTAGAATAGAGTTACTTCTACCCATGAGAAATGGCCAATTTAACATGTGAGCTCCGATTGCGCATGTTTACTGCGGTCATACAGATCCACTTATACTAGGCAGTAGGGGGCTATAGGAATTAGAGAAATGTCAAATTACTTAATTCACTAGTGTGTAAAAAGCGTTTTACCCGCTCGTATTAAAGGATAAACGAGCGCTTTACTAGCTAGTGAGGGGAAAACGTAAGTTTACGCGATTAAGACCCGTTAGTCTTTACAATATGAGTGATATTCGTGAAAGTTTAAATCAATACTTCGATTTGTTACAAAAATATTTATCGAAATTACCAAATAAAAATTAAACTGTCAACCAATTTCTCCAAGATCCTATCATCAAAACCAGACTTAGTGCTAACCGAATGATATCGAGGATATATCCGTTTGATATTAAAATAAATTGAAATTTTGGTTCACGATTCTCGAAAACATCGAGTAAAATATTGTATAATTTTTTTATATACATACAATACAAAATCAGTAGGTAACCTCTTTTTTTAAAGTACAGAGGTACCAAGCAAGTATACTTGCGGCATAGAGCCCACGTTGAAGTATGGGTAATGGGTATGATAATAATATGCTCACCGGGTCTAAGTCATCTTCATCAGGGGTGTCCAAACTAGCAGAGTCCACGGGCCGATAGCCGGAACAGCAGGAGCCGTCAAATGGGGACCGGTCCGATGCCCTGGGGAAGATCGGATGCGTTAAAATACGTTTAGTTTGGTGTGGTGAGTCGGTGACTAAATTAGAGTGCTCTAAAAAGGCATTGTACAAAATGGATGAATGCAAATATTATAGTACATTACGACACAAGTGCGAAAAACATGAAATTCGAAACGAATGGCGATACTGGCGATGTTTTAAATCGACACGAGTCGAATTTCGTTTTTGCACGTGTCCCGTACGACGTTTTTTAGTGCAGATGGCCCTCCTAAGTTTTGGCCTGACGTAAAATGACACACTTCTCGCACTAGAGCCTAAAAAGGCAACAAAAGGCACCTGTACTAAAAAGTATATAACTACTCTGGACGACAACATTGACAAAATGATTTTATATCAATTTACAAGCTTTTTTTAAACCAAATAGTTTGCGCGAAAGTAACTTCTAAATTATTAAAATGTATATCCCTATAATATACAATACAATTTTAAAAAGTATAATAATGCAAATGACAATGCTAACTCCCACCGAAAATTGTTAAAAAAAATATCTAGTCAGAATTTTATTTAAAATATTTTATTGAAAAGAAACATCATAATCATAAGCAGTAAGTAAGTAATCATACATTTTTGTGGTTGTGTATCCCGACTCCCACGTAGATTTTTACTGGAAAATTTACTAAGAACAGCATAACTTTATCTATAATAAATTCTCCACAAAATAAATGTATCCGAAATCTGACAACTTCAACAATAACGCAAATCTGATTGTCACACTTCTATAATACGGTCGACACAAAAGGCAGGGACCCGGCCTTAAAGACCCCTGACTTTAAAGGGAAAGTCACAAGGGACCCGAGCTTGAAGACCCCTTAGTAAAGGGATAACAATAGTAATCTAGGCCCGTTTCAAAGGAGATTATTTGAATACCGCAAAAGGTCATAATTTCGATTTTACTTTGTTATTGTCATAAACTTACTTAACCCTAAACTTTGCAAAATTAAAAAAAATCGTGCGTTCTAGCCTCCTCGCCGCTGTGTAGAGCAAAAAATTCTGTGTTAAAAAAAAATACAAAAAGTGGGTCAAAGACCATGTATCTTTAAAGATACATTGCCAAGTTAAGGGTTAATAAAGCTAGTCATATAATCGCCGTCAGATACACAGGATGTTTTCTGAGTCAGTAAAGGTGCGTTTAAACCAAAAGAGCATTCGCTGTTCTAGCGCCCGTTTTAAGACATCAACCAATCACGTTTTGTATACCGATCGAATTTCGTAGAGTGGGAGGTTAGAACAGCGAATGCTCTTTTAGTTTAACCGCACCTTAATACTATGTCGGAACGTAATCAATTTAATTTTTTTTTTCGAGACTTTGGTGTTGATTAGGTGATGTTTGTTATATTATTGGACGAAACCTGTGCTGTGGATGTATTAAAATGTTAATTAATAATATTCACTTTTAACATGTACATTTGAATTCTAATGTAACCAAACTAATAATCTTTGTTTTGTGCTAATTCTTATACAGGGTGGAAAGGGACGACGTTCCATCCCGCCACCGAGCGAGTCTACCAACCATTACGATGAACTTTCAGTATAGTACCAACATAGAAATATAAAAAAAAATTAACCCCTTATACAAAGTGAGTGATTAGTTTGAGTTCAATAAATAGTATGGAAAAGTCAATTTTCCATGTACGCTTTCCACCCTGTATATAGGGTGTGTGCGCTTATTTTTTTAATCAACTGCATATTGGTAACCCCAATATGGTACATTTGGCACCAAGTCGGGGTCTGAAGATGGGATCGTAGATGTTACATCATGTATTGTACTTATTTCTTTGACACGAAGTAAGATCCGCTTGCAGATGCCCAATTCGAGCACCCAATCAGGGCGGCCATCTTTCATTACGACTCTGATGGACAGTTTTTGTCCATGTTCAGTTGATTACTATGGTCAAAATAATTAGTGAAGAGTAGACCCTGTTTCAAAAATATCACGCACTTTAACGCCATGGCAATAGAGACGTGCTCAGATATTTTAAAGTCAAAGGCATTTATTCAAGTAGGCAGGAGAATACAGCACTTTTGAATGTCAATGATTAAATAATAATGATGAAGATACACAGGTAGCAATCGCTTAACCCTAAAACAAAAATTATAATAGTAAGAACAAAATGTTCAAATGTCAATAAATCAGAAACAATTATAATTATATCAACAGAATAGATTCAAAATTAATAATTACAACAACGCGATGGACGGCGGCAAGGCAACCATCCCGTACGCGTCCGAAGCTCAGGCTGCGTGGTCTACTGTAAACCCCGGCTCAGCGCTTCCCGATAAGCCAGAACATCAGCGGTCATGGGATGATGTGGGGGTGAGGCGTGTGGTTGACGGTCTTTTGGAGGGTACTGGGGGTGTGGAGAGGGCGCGTCTAATGGCCGTGTCGAAGCCCGAATCGGGAGCGTGGTTACAGGCGCTTCCCTGTCCAAATATGGGTACTCTCCTTGATGACAACTCTTTGCGGGTGGCTGTTGCTCTCCGCCTGGGCTGCGATGTTTGCGAACCACATTTATGCATCTGCGGTGCCATGGTTGAGAGTAATGGCCTCCATGCTCTGAGTTGTTGTCGGTGTGCTGGGAGATTCCCTCGTCACCACGCTCTTAATGACATCATCCGGAGGGCGCTAGTGTCAGCTAATGTCCCCTGTTTGCTGGAGCCCCCTGGTCTCAGTCGGACGGACGGCAAGAGACCTGATGGTGTGACTTTGGTGCCTTGGCAGCGAGGTAAGTGCCTCCTCTGGGACGCAACTTGCGTAAGCACTTTTGCAGCCTCGCACTTGGGTCGCACCACTAGAGTTGCAGCAGCAGCTGCAGAGGCGGCAGCCGCCAGAAAGAGGGACAAGTACTCGGTGCTAGATAATTATGTTTTTGTCCCGTTTGCTGTGGAGACGTCTGGTTGTTGGGGGTCAGAAGCTAAGGTTTTTGTCGCGGAGATTGGGCGGCGTTTACAACAGAGAGGTCTTGACCCTCGCTCCGGGACATTCCTGGTACAAAAATTGTCAATCGCGATTCAGCGTGGCAATGCCGCGACAATCACCCGGGCGACAATCACCCGGGTTATAAAAAGTTTTTGCACGTGTAAGGGACGATTTTTTTCATAACAAGTGTGTCAAAAAGAGAAATTACCGCGCGCGAAGCGTGCGCAAAGTTCGTTTTTGCGCACTAGTTAGGAATTTTTTTTTTCATTTAACATAGGTACATAATAATTGTAATGGCAAGTGTGAGAGAACCTTAAGAGTAAGATCTCAGCCTGAGACATCTTATTTGATATGTGCCGTCAGTCACCTGAGATTCTCAGGTGACTGACGGCACGTGTTAAAATAAGTAACATTAGTTTGTAATAAAGGTTCATCATCATCAGCCTATGATAGTCCACTGCTGGACGTAGGCCTCTCCAATTAATTATGCGTATAGACGCATTAGGAGGTAAATGTCCATAATCGCCACGCTGGGCAAGCGGATTGGCGATCGCAGTAATGTGTCCACTATGATGACGCTGCTGCCCATCAACAATCTTTTATTAAATAATGGTAAGTGACACTGCAATCCCTTATGCCCTGGCCACGACATTGGTCTAAGGCGACTGGCTAAGGCGATTAGCGGCGAGCGAATTAAACAAAATCAAGACCGCTAAAGAAGCATGCCACGACAATTCGCTGTGGGCTAAATCGCGCGCGAATTTACTTGCGCGACCGGCTAAGGCGACCAGCGGCGCGGCGGGCGGCGAGATTAAACGCACTGGCGGTTTGAGCCATGCCACGACTTCGAGCGGCGCGAACGGTCTTAGCGGCGGCACGTATCGGGCGGAATTTTAAAGATCAAAATATTTTGTTTTATTCGCTCCACGATGTTGGACACAGAGGCGTTTATAAGTAAAATTTTAAATAGGCCTGTCTTGTGGATGGCACAGCATTCGCAACACAAGTTGCGGCATGTAATAAAACGGTTATCGGAAGAAATAAAAAACATTTTCCGAATCAGAGCGGTAAGTTTAATATTATTGTATATTAAATAGGATTGCTTACAAAATAATTTATAAATAATAATTTCGAGACACTGAAGGGCCACTTTTGATAATGATATTTTGCGTCCTTTCATTACGTCCCATTCGCTCACCGCTTAGGCGCTTAGACCGTTGTCGTGGCATGCTCACCGCTTAGACCGTTTTCGCCGCCCCGCTCGCCGCTGCCGCGGTCGCCTTAGACCAATGTCGTGGCCAGGGCATTAGTCGACTCTTACGACACCCGCAGGAGGAGTTGGGGTGGTGACAAATGTATTCTTACTGCCGTCACCACACGGTGATAATAAAGTACACTTATTAAGTCATGAAACTTATTTGTTTAATAACTTAATAACAGTAGGATTTAAGACACTAGTTTCGTAGATAAATTGATTATTTTTACCTAAATAAGCTTCCCTTTAATTTAACGGAAATGAATAAGAACACGGTGTATATCTGATGGCGACTCGACCTAAAATTCCTACACCGCAACGCAAGGGACAAAATCCTTCAATCAGGATAATTTTATTAATCAGGATTAATTCTGTTCGGAATCCATTATGATAACGCCACCCTTTTCAAAAAATTAAAAGTTTTTAGTTATTGGTGATTGATATTCAAGGTTCTTATAAAATTTGTAAGCTTTAACACTGTCGATAATTGGGAACCTCAAATCCGAATTTGATTAATTTTCCCCATCTCATATGGCTTCTATACATAATCAGAGGCGCTACCGCGAACTCCGTGATCCATAAATTTCGAGGATTTTTCTCTGTCACTCTAATGACGTCTTCGTTGGTATGAAAGAGACAAATCCCCGATATTTGCGGATTTTGAAGTGTGCGGTAGGACAGTCTTCAGCTGTTATCAAACCTTTCGTTGAGCGCGGCGTATTCTCTATGGATTTGGTTTTAGTAATGTTTCGATATCGTTGCCAGTCACTGAGGACACTGCCTGCTAAATACCAGAGTTGGGCAAAAATTATCTTATTACGAATAACCGGATCGATAACTAAATCATCTTTTATTTCAATTACTAAATAATCCTTCATTTGTTATTTTGAATTTATCTAGATGAATGAACTTTTATCTAAATAAATTATTTGACGTTTGAAATAAAAGATGAATTAACTTTACTTAAGTTTACTTCATGAGCAATGTCCATGGACCTATACCTAAACTGGTAACCGTTATAATGGCGGGACCACATCCTGAATTCGATCGATTTATATTGCATTATTTAGTACTGAATTTGTACTATTTGGTACCTGTTGTAAAAAAAATTGTACCTCTTTTATTTCAAAGTTATATTCAATCAGTCTGGTCCCGCCATTATAACGTTATAATGGCGGAACCAGTCCTGAATTCTGTCCATATTCTGTCGATTCATATTGCATTATTTAGTACCGAATTCGTACTATTTGGTACCTCTTGTAAAAAAATTTGTACCTCCTCCGTTTCAAAATTATACTTCAAACAGTCTGGTCCCGCCATTATAGCGTTATAATGGCGGAACCAGGTCCTGAATTCGATCGATTCATATTGCATTATTTAGTACTATTTGGTACCTGTTGTAAAAAAAATTGTGACCGACAGAGAAAGCATTTTAGAGAATTGCATCTCGTTTTAATTACGGTGACCACACTAACATTACGATCTATGAGAGTTGACACTTTTTTACTAAAAAACTATCTATTGTTAAACAATACTGTCTTGAGAAGTTTCGTCTCAATCCTGCTTTATTTAAAGTCATAGTGAAAACTCTAATCAAATTATTTATAAACTAAATATTTTGATGTGTGTTTTTATTTTTATATCAAGTAGTGACTCTACTTAATACTATATTATACATTTTATGTTTGTGGGAATCGATTCTTTATTTCCCAAATCTCTTAGAAATGTATTTCTCCCGTGGTGAGCTACACGTAAATTGAAAAACTTGGAGGCAATAGCCTTAATAATTTGGGTTTCATAATGATCCTCTGTGAGTATGGATGTTCTAGTCTAATGCCTGAATACTCTAGTATTCAGGCATTTGTGGAATTTGTGTGTGTTTGGCAATTTGTGAAAGTTTGATGTTATATGTTGCATCGTTAAAACCACAAGATTATTTCTGATCGCGTCTTTTGATTGCTCGGGTAGAACTTAACACTCGTAATCTCAAACAGCAGCCATTTGAGCCTTGGACCGAGCTGTTTCCATATAAATGCCCACTAAATGTGTTAGTTTTTAGTAAAACATCCCACTTTGTCGCTTACCATATAGATGAGATTTCCTTGTACCTTCATGTGAATAAACTGACAATGCGGCTTTATGGCAAACGACAAAGTGGGACGTTTTACTAAACTTACTCACAAATACTGTTTAACTAACTAAATACTAAAATTGCAACCATATGCGTAATCATACCGGCCCAAATCATAGCCACCCTAATGTGTTTTTTATACAGGTAACTTGTGTAACTGAGACACCATCCTCTAGTTAGTTGCTCTCACTCGGACCATTTTCACTAGTCTCTTTTTATTACAGAAATGTATCCGTCGTGCTCACTGATATTGTTCAATTTTTATTGACTAACAAAAATGAGTAGGTACTCAGTCCAGTTTAGGTATAGGTCCATGGCAATGTCATTATGACTGTTTGACCTGACGTTTTAGATGAACTTACTTCAAGAACAAACGAGGCCCGTTATCTTCATCTAGATAATGTATCTAAATAAAAGAGTTGACAACTAAAATATTTGCAATTGATATATCTTCAAATAAATTCATTTGAGATGATTTTATTTAAAATAGTTATCTAGATAACTAATTATCTAGATAATGCCCAACTCTGCTAAATACAAATAAACCTACGACACACGCACGAACACATACATACACACACACACACACACACGCACGCACCCAATCGCACTTGCACACTAGTCTATTAACAAACAAATTAAGTATCTGAAGTTATTGTTTGGGAGTTCCACGTACAGTGTACAGGTAGATTTTTTTTCTCTCTCTTGATAATATCAGACGATTCGAAAGTGCTTATTAATAAGCTTACTTGAATAAAGAATAGTTTGACTTTGACTTTGACCATTCTCTTTTTTTTGTATAAAAAGTCCTAGCAGAATATCAGCGAAGTTGCATGCTGCATCATTATGCTGAGCCAGCACCTATTCTCTGCCACGACACATGGATTTATTATTGATAAGTTATCCTAAGTTGCATGTTTTCTGTCTTCTTCTTCTTCTCGGCATATTTTACTCCACTGCAGGATGTATGCAATTTTTTCCACCTCTTACGGTTTGCGGCGTCTCTCTTCCAGCTGGCCTGCCTACGCTTCGGCTTCCCATTCTTGGCCTCCACAAGAGGGCTCTAATCGCCCACCGCCCATCATCATTTCGGCACACATGTCCCGCCCATCTCCATTTCAGGATGCCTACTCGTTCAATGATGTCTGTAACTCACGTGCCTTGCCTGATCTCCGCGTTTCGGACTTTATCTATCTATCTATCCTATAGGTAAAGGCCGAGCCATGCCGAAGGCGTATGCAGTACGTCCATAATTTAAAAAGCATAATTTTGCATAAAACCAGTGTGAATCAGATGACCGTAACCATGGTAATAACAGACAGAAAAAAGTCGACTCACCCACCTACTGGGTACTCATCATCATCTCAGCCATAAGACGTCCACCGCTGAACCTAGGCCTCCCCTCTGGACCTCCACATGTACCGGTTAGATGCGACCTGCATCCAGCGTGTCCCGGCGACATTCATAAGGTTGTCTGTCCATCTTGTGGGTGGACGTCCTACGCTGCGTTTGCCTATAGCCGTGGTCTCCACTCGAGCACTTTTCGACCCCATCGACCATCTATCTGCTCTGCGTGCAATGTGGCCTGCCCATTGCCACTTCAGCTTGCTAATCCGGAGTGCTATGTCAGTAATAAGATAATCTGGTAGTAATCTGGGTACTACTATAACAACGTAAATAATATGGTACTGAATTGTCCGAGCGCGAGGTTTCGCTATTTATCCTTTCATTTCATTTAAGTATACAATAAAAATATGTAAACTATATAATCAATTAATTAGTGGCGGTGTGTACTCAATGTTACTCGAAGCTGAAATAATTGATACATCGACACAATAATGCGATTCGCAGTTTACAATGAATATCAATTAGTAAACTACCCAGGGAGAGAAGCTGTACTAGGAATTAAATACCATTACCAAGTAATTCCTCCAACCTCTTCCCGTGGATCGTAAGAGTCGATTAAAGGATTGAATTTGCAACTGTATTTTGTAATGTATTATACTGTTTCCTGAATTGTTATTCACTAAGGCCTTGCTGTCAGCGCTGTGTCAGCGCTGCGGCAGCGTCGAGTCTAAAAATGATATTCACTAATGTAGGTACTTTAAACGACACTAGTGCTCGGCGACGAATGTGGCGTGAGCTGGAACTACACTGCGTCGAGAGTTTGACGTTTAATGTACGAACTTACTACTAAAGAATACGCTCTAACGAAAAACAGCGGCGAACTCACCCATAACCTCGCTAACAGCCTCGATTCCTAATGTCAAATAAAACAGCTAGGATTTTAGACAAGGCTGTCTCGACGTCGAGCTCGTTGACGAACGCAGCGTCGAATGTGTGAATAAGAGAATAGCACAGCTGGCCATTTTCCGCAACTCGATAACAGATGTGTAGGTATGTGTAGTTTGTGTACTTTTAAATGTGTGTGACTGATAACATAAATGTACTTCTTAAAAATGTTGCAATCACCTAATGTTTCACTATTTTAATTTGTTTCCGCTACCCAAAGGTTGTCTGGAATAGATTGCTTTATAGCGATCAGACCGCCTGTTGTGTACCTCGTTTATTTTCACTAACTATGTTATCTTCTTTGTTGAGGTGTGCAATAAAGAGTATTATATCTATCTAAATGTGCTTATTTTGCGTGGTCCCAACGCTGGCCCAACACTTGAATTTCTTCGCAGATGTATGCAGGGATTCCTCATGGTGTTGTCCCTTATAACAACGACGGCGTCTGACGGCAGTAAGAATACCAACTCACCATCCCAACTCTTCCAGCGGGTGTAGTAAGAGCGTCGGCGGATAGAAGCGTCACTGACCATTCTTGTCAGAAGGGATTGTCGATAAGGGATTGAAGTGTCACTGACCATTCTTTGATAGAAGATTCATGATGGGCAGCAGCGTCATCATAGTAGACATGCGACCGCCAATCCGCTTGCCTAGCGTGGCGATTATGGGCGTTTACCTCCTAATGTGCTACGCATAGTTAATAGGAGAGGCCTACGTCCAGCAGTGGACAAAGATAGACTGATGATGTGTGAGCGCTTGTGAATATCAAAATGATGTTTCGTTCCTACTTTAGTGTTAAACCTATTGGTATGAGCTGGGAATTGAACCCACGATCGATGCTTAGCAGCCGTGTGTTTCGGGCACTTCTCCGAGCGTTTCAACCGCCGTGACTTGGGTGGCAACATTAATACCCGATTTCGGTGGGTTACTCATATTTTTTGGATAAATTGGTAGTCGAACCGTCTACCAAGATATCCAAAAGTTCTTGCATCTCTCACGGATACGTGCAATAAGGTTGCCACCGAAGTCACGGCGGTTGAAACGCTCGGAAAATAGTACATTGTGCATCAAGGGAGGTAAGTACGGAACTACTAACGAGAGTGTTAGAAGCCCGACGCCGTTAGGCGGAGGGCTGTTATGACTCGAGTTAGTATTCCGCTTACCGACCGTGATGCGTACAATGTTTTTCATCACACTTGCCAACCAAAAAATAAGTTTTAAGGCATAATATTATTACATGATGTACTGACATTTCTATTACTCCCTAGGAAATTTCACTTTTCTATTACTCCCGCTACGCGCGCAAGCAATGACGCGCTTAGACAGCAAGTGTGATGAAAATGCCCTTTACCGCTCGACCACAGCGAGTACAGCGACTGAATAAAGCATAATATATTTTACATTTACATTATATTGAAAAAGTCATAATATATCTGCTCCAACAAGCCACAAATCAAATAAAATGCTGTCAGAAAACCACAGCAAGTTCCTAGTATCATTAATATTAATATATTCAGTCACGCTCATTACGAGTATTTGAAATGTTATTCGTCATTATGTAATATAATTAAATTGTCATTAGCGGAGTCACGATACGCCTTGTAAAGGGTTGCGATAATTATACAGAACTTTAATGGCTTTAGGTTTTCTGTTACTGTGACTGACGTGTATAAAGTTAGTCAGCAAAAACTAGTCTGCCACTTTTCGTTTTTGTTACCACGGAATAGTGTAGAAATAATACATTACGACACGAGTGCGAAAAACATAAAATTCGAAACGAGTGGCGATGTAATCGACACGAGTTACTAATTTCCTTTTTGCACGTGTCTCGTACGACGTTTCTTAGTACAAATGGATCTCCGAAATTTTGGACCTGACGTAAAATGAGCCACTTCTCGCAATAGCGCGAAAAAAAGGCACCATCTGTACTATAAACAACTTTTCTCCCTTCGGTCGTGCTTTAAAACATCGCCACTCGTTTCGAATTTCATGTTTTTTACACTTGTGTCGTAATGTACTATTTTGTTTGTTTCATTGGCTACAAGACTTTGAGGATTTAGTATGGGGAGACGGTATCGCTATAACTTTCCTAACAAAACATTCTGCCAATTTCCGAGGGGGACGAGGTAGCACACATGTAAACGATCTAACTACAAATGCATTTCTTCTTCTCGTTACTACTCACGCATACTTAAACAATACCACAACACTAAGTTAAATTATCACACTAATACAGTAAAATTTCTATGCGGACACAATTTCAAACTATCGACGTAGGTGTAATCGAACCGATTAATATGGCTTTCAAGTGTCTGAAGATTATCGTATCGATATATTTTTCTAAACGTCATAGATTGACGTGCACCTTGGTACTATATATTGTTGTTTTGAGTATTTAAATAAAAGTAAACAGACAATTAGTAACAGTTATTAATTAATCAACCAATTTTAAT
>JALPQI010028960.1:0-12815 GCA_025490895.1 Thaumatotibia leucotreta | reverse complement strand
GTCAATTGGTACCATAAAAACTAGAAAAAAATTTTTTTTCGGGTACTTACCTCCCCAACTGGTGAATTGGGGATGATTTTTTTTATTTGCTGTAATATAATACAGGGTGTTTTTTTTCGACCGTTCAAATTCTACGTAGTGAATGTGTAGGTCATACTCACCAACTTTTACTATGGGAACAACGTCGAAATCGCGAAAAAAAAATCAGCTGTTTCATACAAATTGGCGGCATTACGCCGGCCGAAATGTATGAAACAGCTGATTTTTTTTTCGCGATTTCCACTTTGTCCCCATAATAAAAGTTGGTCAGTATGACCTACACATTCACTACGTAGAATTTGAACGGTCGAAAAAAAAACACCCTGTATAGTGTGGGGTATCATTGAATGGGCCAAAAAATAAGGGTCTTAAAATAAAGTTTTTTTCTAAAGTCAATATTTCCGGAGATAATCACTCCAGAAAAAAAAAGTGTGCTCCCCCCTCTAACTTTTGATCCGTAGGTCCAAAAAATATGAAGAAAATCATGAAACTATTTCGAACATAATGGGAACTACGGAACCCTACACTGAGCATGGCCCGACATGCTCTTGGCCGGTTTTGGTTATTGATATAGTGAGTTTTTAACGGACTTCAAAAAGGAGGAGGTTCTAAATTCGACTGTTTTTATGTATGTTACTCGATATATATTATAGGAGGTTCTAAATTCGATTGTTTTTATGTATGTTACTCGATATATCCGAGAATCTTGAAACAATATTTTTATTTAGGAACGTTTATTTGGGTCTAGCACCATTAATTTCCATGTTACCAAATAGCCCCTTGGGTCTCAAATAGCCCCCTTTTACGGTACTGCAAAACAAATATTAAATAACGGTCAAGGGTGACCCGCATGATTCTTCATTAGAAAAATTGAATTATTCAAACAGACTTCAAATAAAAACTGGTCAAGAGCATGTCGGGCCATGCTCAGTGTAGGGTTCCGTAGTTATCAAAAAATAGCTGGGCCGATTATGTTCGAAATATGTAGTTTTATTTTAAAGTACCTACTCTATCTATAAGCCTAAAGCCTAAAAAATATGAAAAAAATCATGAATATGTAGTGTCATGATTTTTTTCATATTTTACGACCTAAAATCATCCCCACTTCACCAGTCGGGGAGGTACCCGAAAAAAAATTTTTTTTTTCTAGTTTTGTTGTACCACTTTGTTGGCATGATTATTATGTATACCTGTACCAAATTGCAGATTTCTAGTATTAACGGCCACTGGGCTATGCTGCGGACAGACGGACAGACGGGCGGACGGATATGGCGAAACTATAAGGGTTCCGTTTTTGCCATTTTGGCTACGGAACCCTAAAAAGGAGTTAGACTGGATTTTCTTTGTTTATTTTTTTTTATGTATAAGTATTACTCGATAACTCCATGAATTATGAACCGATAAAAAAAATCGAATGGGTATAATACCGAATTGGTCCCGTTGACACCAAGTCAGAGTTTAGTGATGGGATCTTGGAGAATTCGGTTTAAGTCGGGGTTTTTTTTATTTGGTCTTTATTTAATTCGTCCTACTAATAGGTACTACGCACAGTGGGTCTACTAGTAGGCCAGGCCTGCTACCGCGAACATCGAAGTTCGCAAATTTCGGGGATTTTTCTCTGTCACTCCTAATGACGCCTTTGTTGGAGTGACAGAGACAAATACCCGCAATTTACAAACTTCGGAGTTCGCGGTAGCAGGCCTGTTTACTCTCACAAGGAAAAAATATAAATGCAAAAACCTGCGATCGGGTTTAGATATCTGTTTTTATGGTATATGCGTATAACGAGTATACGGGCTGCATCAGAGTTAGTATCAATATCAAGTGTATTAAAATATTATCGAACGTAATTTAAGTCGATGATTGTGCGGCATGCTTCAACCCATTCAGAAGGTCCTCATCCGGAGCGACGTGTAGACGTCGGGCTTTGGGCGAGGGTCCTCCGGATCAGGACCCTCTTAATGGGTCAAAACCTATAAGGTTCTTAAACTATTTATTTTTAATTAATTATAGCTCGGACAACTGAGGCAGCTGTTGTAGCTTTAGGCAGTCATAGGTAATTAGGTACCCACACGGTGTTCATCATCATACTGTTAATGACCATCATAAAAGTATAAGTTCAATAAAATTCGGAAGATTCATAATTTGTGGAAGACTATTGCTTAAGATTAATAGTCCTTAAATTAGCAAGGTATGCTTAGATTTTTTTCTATTATCACTGAGAAATCTGATCGCTCAGCGCTCATATTGTACCGAAATCAAGGAGTGAAACGAGCTACATTTAAATATAGAAGATCTACCTAGAGTATGGTCCATCACACCAGCTAGGGTAGACTGGGGACAATTGAAACAGGTCAAGATTGAAACAAGTCAAATATCTCGGAAACTATAATGCCTACGCGTCTGACGCAACACTCGGAACAAGCGGTAGGCCATATTGCAATCCTTAACAGTAGCGCACGGGCGCCGGTGCGATACGGAAGTGTCCACGAGCGAAACCAGTGTCACGCGGTAAAAAGTAAGTATTCGTGCTCTCGTATATTGTCTAATAACTTCGTCTACTGTCGTATATTGACTAATCTAATTATGTAAGTGTTATAGTTAGGAATAAACGAATGTTTTTATGTACGGTGATCAGTAGGGTGGTTCTTATTTTTGCAATTTTGTAGGATGTTCGAACCAATAAAGGAGCTCTTTGCTCTCCCGATTGGATTTTTTTATGAGGCACCCTCTCATTTTGTTATATGATAAGTAAACCATATTTGTTTTTTTTTTCAATTATCATAAACAAAAATTAGGGGTCGCTACCGAAGTATGAAGTTCAAGAAAGGCAAAATGATTAGTCGTTTTTTTATTACTTCGGTAGCGACCCCTAATTTTTGTTTATAATAATTGAAAAAAAAAAATTAAATATAGTTTACTTATCAAATAACAAAATGAGAGGGTGCCCCATAAAAAATTGGAATCGGGAGAGCAAAGAGCTCCTTTATTGGTTCGAATATCCTACAAAATTGCAAAAATAAGAAGCACCCTAGTGATCAGTGTTAGAGTCTTTTTTTATATAAAATATTTGACATTGAAGTCAAAAAAGTGGTTTGGAGACGATAGAAACAACGTGCTTGGGGACGATTAAAACGTTTCAATCTTCCCCATGTTTTAATCGTCCCCAAAATTAACCAACTTCGAAATATAAAGTTTTGTATTCGATGCACATGTTTGTTTTATTAAGCTTCACAATTATTTGGTTAGTTTATGATCTAGACCATAAATTGTACGATCAAACCGTACGTCGTTTTACCTTAAACTCGCAAATCAAGTAGTATCGCTGCATTTTTGCTATTTAGACACTATAGGGCAATATAAAACCACATTTTGCAAGCAAAAAAACGTCGTGCTAGCTGCGTAGGTACTTGCGTAGTACGTAAAAAACTGCGAAATTTACGGTATTTTTTTAGTTTCTGATTTTTATTTAGAAATCCTTATCTTATTTGATATCATATGTTATTAAACGTTTAAAGAAGAATAAATTTTCAACAAGTTGAGGTTGCCGTACGTCTTATAGTTTCAGAGGTTCTAGACTTCAAAAAGTACTCTTTTTTTTTGTAAACTAAATAAAGTTTGGTGTTTTGCTAATGTTTTCAGCTTAATATCGCCTCACGTTTTTAACGATGTTTTTGTTTACCGCTGTAATGAAACCATTTAAACTGATATTTTGTTTCGTCTATTATTTCATTCCACATCGCGACTACAACACTCGTTGTGACTGGGCGTTTGGGAATGGTTATGATTGAAACATTGTTATAGTTGAAACAGGCACTTTTGTATGAAACATAGTTTTGATTATTTTCTGCGATTCTACATCGCTATATCTTGTAAATGCATTAAATCTACCTTGGTTAAGGTAAATGTTAATGGTAACAGTGACAATGAAGTCTAAAAGTCGTATACTCCTTTTTTATTCATAAATTGAGATATGTTCATGCTATACTTGCGAACTTTTAATGAGCTCATTGTATGCAAAGATAGTAATGAAAAAGATTAAAACAGATACAAATACTTTCATTGTGTCGAAGATATTTAAGTGTTTCGATTGACCCCACAGAGTGTTTCAATTGACACACATGTGGGGTCAATTGAACCACTCTGCCTTTTTCTTTTTATTTCACCATTGTCGAAAAACTATGAGATATAGACCATCCAAATACATTTTATTTAGGAACCAGATAACTAACCTTGAAATATTATGAGCGTACATCTTTCTACTTATAAAAATATAGCGGTCACGGTCGGTTAAAGGCAAATTGGTTCAATTGACCCAAGTCTACCCTACTCACGTACTTAACAGTCTTAATGTAGGACCGTGCTTAAATTATTACTTATCCCAATACAAAAACAAGCTTGAAGTAACCTACATAAACAAATCCATAATTAAATGAGAAAAACGAATAAAAATATTGTAAAAACATGAAGAAGCGAATAAAACTACCTGCTTATGGGCCTACGCTAACTGACGCGTATTATCCGGAACGGACACTCGTCTAAAGGTGCGTTCAAACCAAAAGAGCATTCGCTATTCTAACCCCCCACTCTACGAAATTCGATCGTTACACAAAACGTGATAACCAAAAGAGCATTCGCTGTTCTATCCCCCGTTCTACGAAATCAACCAATCACGTTTTGTGTAACGATTGAATTTCGTAGAGTGGGGTATAGAATAGCGAATGCTCTTTTGGTTTGAATTTGAACGGCGCACCTTTATATGGTTTTCTCATGGTTGCCATTGTCAGAACTGGACTAAATTAAAATGGGACCAATCGGTGAGCATCAGCTTTCTAATAAAAAAATAATCATCAAAATCGATGGCTGTTGTATTCTGGCCATTTTTTCCACAACTCGACATTAATCATCAAAATCGGCTTACCCAATCGGAACGATTGAGGTAACAAATATAAAATAAAAGAAAAATAAATCAAAACATACAGTCGAATTGAGAACCTCCTCCTTTTTTGAAGTTGGTGCGGTGGCTGCGGTTCCGATATATTGGTAGTTGGTGTCAAAAAAGTTAATAACTATTTACGAGTATAATAAAGTACTGACAAGTACCAAAGCATTGACATCATGGCTTAGTTAGGGGGTAGTGCTGACAAATGATAATTGTAGTGGTTGTTCCCCCTTAAATCGTATCTGCTACACGGCCACACTTCAAAATCGAATTTTATGGAAGATAATACCTACGAAGCTGGAGGTTCCGGGTTCGAATCCTGGCGAGGGCATTATTTGTGTATTTATTTATCACAAATGTTTGTTCCTTTGTTATGGCTGTGTATGTATCTAAGTATCTATACGTATCTGTCTATTATACATATATGTCGTCGCCCCCACATCACAAGCCTTAATCGAGCTTGGGACTAGGTTGATTTGTGTAAGATGTCCCAAGATATTTATTTATTTATTTATAATATGATGGTCTTATGGTTGGATTGTTTCATATTCTTACCAAACATAAATTCGCAGCTTATTCCTAATTTGATTTTAAGCTAATGCCATTCCATAGAGGGTTTAGAGAAAATATTATGTTGTTCCGTTTGTCTGTATATTATTTAAATCTCAACATTCCTCGCTATATTTAGAGGAACCGGAAACTACCTGCTTAATATTGATATATGTAAGAACTGTATACATAATATTTAATAACTGGGTCTCTAATATTTGTTTCAAGATTGATAACACCATCATTATTCATCAGCCTATCTCAGTCTACTGCTGGACATAAACTTCTTCGCACACTAAATCAACTAAACACCCACTCGACTCAAGTCTATTCATTGAAAAAGCCCTGTGTCATATGTTTAAGGTTTAATTTAAAAAAATAATATTAAAGTAGTGTACGTCGAGTGGCCTACGCATCATACACTAAATATCAACCCCGACTCGTTTGTCACGCAACGACCACACGTTGTCCACGCGGCGCCTATGCGTTTGCCACTCACGTGTATCGAGCAACCATTAACATTGCCCACTCGTTGACACCGCGTTGTCCACTAGTTACCATTGGGTGGATCAACTAGAAATACTCATCGTGAGTATGAGTAGACTTGCTGCCGCGTTTGCGTGGAGTTGTTATAGTGTGCGAAGACCTTTAGCCTTTCCTATTATTTATGCGTATATATGGACGCATCAGGTAAATGCTCGTAGTATATCATATCCCCAAGCTGGACAAGCAGACAGGCGATCAATGTTGTGTCCACTATGATGATGCTGCTACCCATCATGCATCTTTAATGACCAATGACACTTTAATCCCTTAGTCGATTCTTACAACACCTACGGAAACAATTGGGGTGGCGACCAGACATCGTACGATTTCCAACATTTTTGACGCAGTGTAGTTCAATTAAGGGGTGTGAAGTAAGTTATTCGAAAGGAGATGGCGAGTTAAGGTTCATCTTTGTATTACAACGTGTTATGACACGTTATAGCTAAAAATTGACCCCTGGATTCCTTTAACTCAACTACATTTCACCAAAACCCCTAGAAGTTTAGTTAAAGGAATTCAAGGGTCAGTTTAAGTTGAAACGAGTAATAACACGTTGTAAGACAATAACGAACCTCAACTCACTATCTCCTTATAAATGACTTACACCTAATTGAACTAGAGTGCACCAAAAATTCTGGAAATCGTACGATCTTTGGTGGCGATAAATGTTTTTTAATTATCTAAATTGTTGAATTGACCTTCTTGTATAAAATTTTACCGTTTGTCCTGAATAATTTTGCCAGTAAACACCCTGACTCTGACAGTCTAAAGGTGTATTCAGAATAAAAGAGCATTCGCTGTTCTATCCCCCGCTCTACGAAATCAACCAATCACGTTTTGTGTAACGATCGAATTTCGTAGAGTGGGGGGTTAGAATAGCGAATGTTCGTTTAGTCTAAATGCACTTTTTCATAAACATCTAATTGAATACTAGCTTAATTTTGAAAAACGATACCGGATACGATTATAAGTCTAATAGATGCATTAAATTAATCGACTTAAAGTGTCATTACCGGTAATGCTGATTGTTCCGTGTTTGTGTTCATTAGATACATTACGCCCACGTTGCACAATCTCGTGTTAGGCCACATGAGGTTTAAGGCCGGGTCCGCACTCGTCACGCGATGGCGACGCGACAGCGATGTGGCTAAATCAACGTTCTTCGAGTTATCTAAGCGTCCGCATTGGTTGAGCGACGGGCGACTAAAATTAGATTTTGTCGCTTTAATATTCAATCGTTCCGCAATGTACTAACGTGTCCGAATTGCATTTTTATGAACAATTACAAGCGGCGATATTTAGATTTTTGTAAGGCGACGGCGATGCGATAGCGACGCGATGGCGATCAGCAATCAAACGTATCACACTTCATATCATCATCAGCTATGATAGTCCACTGCTGGACGTAGGCCTCTCCTATTAACTATGCCTGTAGACGCATTAGGAGGCAAATACCCATAATCGCCACGCTGGGCAAGCGGATTGGCGATCGCAGTTAAGTAATGTGTCCACTATTATGACGCTGCTGCCCATCATCAATCTTTTATCAAATAATAGTCAGTGACACTTCAATCCCTTAGTCGACTCTTACGACACCCACAGGAGGAGTTGGGGTGGTGACAAAATGTATTCTTACTGCCGTCACCACACTTCATATAGGCGTCCGCATTGCAACGTCGCTGGAGCGACAAAGCGGGAGGTTTTGCGTGCTACAAGAGGTGACAGAAAGGCGACGCGATAAAATCAAAATAGTTTGAATGTGTCGCCTGATCGGGTTCTTTATGTCTAGACACCCGCTTTATGTAACCTATATATTCAGGGGTATAATATTAACAGCGAGGAATTTATTTCAAGTGTACAAGCTAGACAACCTATCTGAATGTCTATCCGAAATATAAGGATAGATTGTGCATTTCCAAATTATGAGAGGAAATACAACTAATTTTCCCTGATTATAATTTTGGTATAAAATGAATATAAAGGTAGGTATGGAAATTAATTGTATTTCCTTCCATAATTTGGAAGCAAACAGGATATCCTTATATTTCGGATGCTTAGACATCCAGATAGGTTGTCTAGCTTGTACACTAGAAATAAATTCCTCGATGTTAATATTATACCCCTGAATACATTATATAGGTTACATAAAGCGGGTCAGAAAAATCCATGACTATCAAGTTTCTCCGCTGCACACTGTGTATAATGCAACTCGAAAAATAATATTGAAACTTCAGTAACGGGTAGTAATTAAGTACGATCGATACTATTTATTGAGATACCGTCTTCGCGTCGCTGCGTAGGTACGGACACTATTTTGTTATCGGTCGCGACGACGAAATCGCGTCGCCTGGTCAATGCGGACAGCCAATTGGCGATGTATTCGCGATTCGCTTGTTTGTCGTTGCTGTTAATGTGGACACTGATAATTTGTGTCGCCGTCGCATCGCTGTCGCGTCGCCATCGCGTGACCAGTGCGGACCCGGCCTAAGAGTTTGCAAGCAACGCTCAACTCTGCAGAGATCCGGGATAAAGGGTCTGGGAAGGCAACTAGGAAAGGGAACTAGGAGGCAAACCTGGGTGCTTAGCCAAGTTGCCAATCGCTAACGCTTAATCGTCAATCGTAAGCGAAAGGCTAACTGTCTTTGTCGCACTAATATGAAAGAGTTACAGAGAGGAAACGCTACGATACGCTACAAAGCGTTAGCTATTGGCAACTTGGCTAAGCATCCTGGCCTACTACCGCGAAAATCTAAATTCGTATAAGTCGAGGATTTTTCTCTGTCATTCCAACGAAGGCGTCATTAGAGTGAGAAAGACAAATCCTCGAAATTTCCGCTGTTTGATGAATGCTAGATGTTGTACGACGCGCTGCCAGACTTTAACTTTCTCCTGTCCCAGGGCGTATGCCGTATATGTATGGAAATGGAAATATGGATGATTTTTCGTATTTCTTGTATTTTACGTCACTCGCTATTTTTCCAGGGATAGCTGTTCTCGACCTGTAGGCTTAGCCCATGATTGATGCGACAATATGCCGCGGCGAGATAGACCCGTCCCCTTTTATTAATGTAGTTAGTAAAAGACGGGAAATCTGTCTCGCCGCGACATATTGTCGCATCAATCATGTGCTTAGCCTACAGGTCGAGAACAGCTATCACCGGCAAAATAGCGAGTGACGTAAAATACAACAAAACTACTGCCGCTTAGCCAAATGTTTCCCAGTCTCGCAGGTGGTTTGCAAAATAGGAGAATATAAAAGGTAGAATTAAGTGAAATAGGGATGCGAATATCAATTAGAGATGTGGAAATGATTCGGAATTCGCCAGGGTTACTGGATGTTGTTGTTTCACCTGAGTGAAACAGGGTGCCAGAAATAAGTGAGAGCGTGCTAGCCCCCCTTCCCCCTTGGTTATCATTAACTCATTACCCCGCTCCAGAGTGATTCGGTTCACTGCAGGCCTGCTACCGCGAACACCGAAGTTCGTAAATTAGGGGGATTTGTCTCTTCTGTCACTCTAAGGAACTGGCCTCACCGCGAGCTACTAAGCTATGAACTATCGGCTTTAAGCACGAAGAAAAGATACGCACTCCCGTGTAAATAAAAGAGATACGGCGATACTTGCCCAGCCATCAGCTATCACCGCCGTGTCTCTTTTTTTACACGGGAATGCGTATCTTTTGTTCATGTTTATAGCCCATAGTTCATAGCTTAGTAGCTCGCGTTGAGACCAGTGCCTTAATGAAAGCGTTATTGGAGTGACAGAGAAAATCTCCGAAATTAGCGAACTTCGGTTGGGCAGGCCAGGCTACTACCGCAAAAACCGAAATTCGTAAATTTCGAGGATTTTTCTCTGTTACTCAAACGAAGGCGTCATTAGAGTGAGCGAGACATATCCTCGAAATTTACGAATTTCGTTTTTCGCGGTAGGGCCGCAGATTCTCATCTAATGTAGTTTTTGGTACCTATTTCTTAGTTTCTTTCTTTGAACAAACCTCGAAATCTATTTCTAAAATGTCTATTTCTAGTAAAATACATAGTATTGTTGAGGGCGGAAATAGATGTGACGTCTATAATTTTTCGACATCAAAAAAAGAGTTTTTGTATGTAATATGATATTCGATCTTCGAGAATCGTGAACCAATTTTTAAAATTGTTTGGCACCAAGTCGTTGAAATCGTTTATTTATTTTTGTAATTAAGTGATTATTCATTCGTCTAAGCACATCGTTTTAATCAATACAAAACTTGTTTTGTCTAAAAAGAGAATTCTTGATTAACCACGGTTTTAATAACCGCTTGATAAAATACAAAAATGTTTAGTTAATCACTAAGATATCAAATATCATACTCTAATGTGTAGATCCATTAACTATGATTGAATTGATTGATTAAGATATTGGTATGCCGATTTGGCTAAGACATGCCTAGCTCATCATCATCATATCAGCCGTAAGACGTCCACTATTTAACATAAGCCTCCCCCAAAGATTGCCACAATGACCCGTCAATATACTTACGAATATAGGTACTTCTACGAGAGTTCAAGTCACACAGTACGAGTATACAAAGCCAAGTCATGTAAACACAAGGGGAAATTTAATTAGTTTTATTTCGTAGTTATAGCAAATCTGGTTGCATCTACAAGATCGACAATAAAGTTTGTTCAAGAATTTTGCTTAAAAAATTGGATGGTACACATTTAGTCATTCATTCGCTCAGTACATCTTTTACCAGTAGTATTTAATTAGATGTATGTGTAACCTCAACTCAGGTAAAATTACAAATAATAACGAATTGCTAGTTGAAACGACTAAAGAAGGTTCAGTTGGGGAATAGAAATAATAGTAGATTGTGTCACAAGGGAT
Organism: Thaumatotibia leucotreta; assembly: GCA_025490895.1. NCBI lineage: Eukaryota > Metazoa > Arthropoda > Insecta > Lepidoptera > Tortricidae > Thaumatotibia > Thaumatotibia leucotreta. Next base: position 1,874 of record JALPQI010028960.1, on the reverse strand, counting down.
CAAAATGGTATATTTCCTGCGTGTGCGTATATTGAGTGTGGAATCCTGAGCATAATGAAGGATTCAAGCGTTAACGCCCAAGACAAAATAATTTTGATACCGTGACTGTGACACATGCTGCTTTTCACGCCACATATGAGAAAAAAAAAGATCTATCACATATTCAATATTTATGCAAATAATCGATTATGAAGAAAATTTTATCAATTATGAATGTAGGCTACTGTTTATTTTCATATTTCATTGTAATTTTTTAGGCTGGCAATAGAACGTCCTTGAGCAGAAAGGTGCCACTTTGATCCCTCCCAGCAGGGAAGAAAAGGCCCGTATTCGAATAGGTGGTGTGAAAATATTTTTTATTTATGTCAAGTTTATTGTTTCATTTCAGTATCAATTCCTCTACTCTGCTTTGGCATGATCCAGGGATGGCTGTCTCCCATGAGAAGAATCCTGGAGTCAACAGAGAACCCAACTCATGAGTCTTACACTAGGGAAGAGTATTCCTGGGCCGCATCTGTCACCTATATTACAGGTAAATAAAGGTTCTAGCAGGCTAACCTAAGAAGATAGGCCCACGCAAGGGATTTGATTGTAATTTGAGGTGCAGCAGTGACAGGCCTTAAGAAGACTGTATGCGTACCAATATACTCGAAAATGTTCGGTAAAGTTGACTTTACCGGTTCAAACAAACGTCAGTCAGTAGGCTTAAACAGCACAGGATTTGTTCGACAATAAGTATGTCGCCGCGAGATAGACTATCCATCCTTCTTTTATTCATATAGTTAGTAAAAGATGGAAGATCTATCTCGCGGCGACATACTGACATACCAATCATGTGCTAAGCATACTGGAATTGCGTAATTTATGGTCTGTCAAAAATTAAAAGTTAAAACATTGCAGTCTCGTTTTCCTGACAGAAATATTGCATACAAGTTCCACTACTAACGCGGTCCAAACTTAAAAAAAAAAAAGATCTGCAGGATAATGAAGGCACAACCATAATTTAATCGTATGGAGATTTTTAACTATGTCATATTTGACGCTCTTTCTGCTGATAGATTAGATAAGTAACTAACTAATAAATGTTTTTTTCGACAGCCATAATTCTTGGACTTCCTCTGGGGTACTTCATGGACAGATTTGGCCGAAAATTTATGAGTCTAGTCACTATATCAACAATCATGGTAAGTAACCTACATTTCCTAATAATTTGATTACATAGGCGTTAGTATTTTAAAACTCTTATGGGTGTCTTAATTGGGTATGTCGTCAATTTGGTTTGCTTTTGTTATGTAGGTAATTTAATTGTCACGCATAGCAATGTACAAGTTGCAGAACATTCTAAAAATTGCGGGAACATATAATATAAGTTCTCATTGAGAATGTTTCCACGAGAACTTATAAAAAAGTGTTATGAAGAATATTGTATTTCACAATTGAGTCAACAAGACATAAAATATACCTTAAAAGGCATGTATATACAACGGTTTTGACATGATTAGATTGCTTGTAAAATTTAAGTTGCCGAGAACATTCTTTATAGAAATTTCGCAACTAATGAAACTTCTCCTCGGTACATTGCTAGTCACGCATCAAGGCCCAGAATAACAGCGTGAAGAACTTAAGTTTTCACTATTCAAAGGTTTTAAACAGAAACTTTCCCCATTGAGAAGATTTTTAGAAACAAGTTCAAGTTTCAGAAGTAGTTACAGTACTTAGTACCAATACCTATGTAGGTATTTGACAAAACTCGACTCTTCTGAAACTTCCAATAACCTCTTAGATGATCTAATCTGAATACCAAAAATGTAACGGGAGTGCACCTATTTATTGGCCCCTTGTATACTCGTAAGTACATATCTGCGATCGCCAAC
>JALPQI010028955.1:0-13027 GCA_025490895.1 Thaumatotibia leucotreta | reverse complement strand
CCGCCCGCGCTTACCTTTTAACACCTCACAACGGATATGGCCGGTGGTTAACGAGTGGATTGTGCATTTGTCCCGAACGCGGGACTCTTGTGCGACATTCTCCCCGGCGCTACCGTTGAAAAAGGCCCTTTTCAGGGCCACAATATGATTCTGTGATAACGTTTAGTTTCATGGCAGACACGGATTTGACTTTCAATCAATCAATCAATCTAAGTATTGGTACATACTTCTGACACTTATTACAATGAATATTATAGTCTTAGTAGTCTTATATAATATAGTATAGAACCAATTAAATGACGTCAAAATTTTCATATATTTTGGTGAGCATTGACATTAAAAATACAACAAACATTCCGTTTTCTTCTAGACACAAAGTACGGTATGTTAGTAGAAGATAGTATATATATATTATATTATAAAATTGGATATGATGATGATGATGATGATGATGATGATGATGATGATGATGTTGTTGTTGTTAGTTAGACACAAATACATGTTCGGTTCGCATACATGTTATATACGAAGGAAGATAGATAGATACATACATATAGATAGGTATGTAGGTACTTATTGAATAATTATAACAATATTAATAACATCGAAACGGTAATAATCCCCACTGCCGCAATGCCGGTCGATCGACATGCCAGACTATGAAAATACGCTATTGGTCGAAAGAGAGCGGTGCGCCGCTCGTTATCCCGTCCCCCACTAGCGGTACGCGGGTATTAACAAAAGTCCGATTCGCTCTGACGAGAATACATTTTCAGTTCGACTCTCGCACTGTGAACATCTAACTAACTCAATATGCCACCGAAAACTAGCGGTAAGGCCGCCAAGAAATCCGGCAAGGCCCAGAAGAACATCTCCAAGTCGGATAAGAAAAAGAAGAAGCACAAGAGGAAGGAGAGTTACGCCATCTACATCTACAAGGTGCTCAAGCAGGTCCATCCCGACACCGGTATCTCCAGCAAGGCCATGTCGATCATGAACTCGTTCGTTAACGACATCTTCGAGCGCATCGCCGCCGAAGCGTCCCGCCTGGCTCACTACAACAAGAGATCCACCATCACCAGCAGGGAGGTGCAGACCTCTGTGAGGCTCCTGTTGCCCGGAGAGCTCGCCAAGCACGCCGTCAGTGAAGGCACCAAGGCCGTCACCAAGTACACCAGCTCCAAGTAAGCGTCGTCGTCACCTCGCGTTGCGCTACCTCGTCGTACATAATTATTAATTAAATAATAATGTGTGTGATGAGTTTGGCAAAAGCGACACGACACGCTCGCTAGATTGCTAGTTGTACATGTTGCAACCTAAAAGGCCCTTTTCAGGGCCACAAAACAATTCTGATAAAACATAATATATGTATACAGTTTCTAGACAGTAAACATTGACATCGATCGATCAATCAACCAAACACGCACACAATCATTAGAACGAATATAAATATAATAAATATTTTAATAAAATAAAGCCTATTGACTCGCTCTACGTTCGATGAATAAGTGTAGTTTCGATACGTATAACGTGTTATCACAAATATATTAAATAATATATAACAAATTACCTTAAATCTTTATATTTGTGATATAAATATAAAGAAAGAAAAGCGACGTGGTTACTTGATTGCCAGTTTTTTATATATATATATATATATATATATATATATATATATATTATAAAAAAAAGGTTAGGTTCGAAAATGTTAGGTTAGAAAATGTTAGGTTGGAAAATGTTAGGTTCCAAATTGTTAGGTTAGGTTAGGTTAGGTTGGGTTAAAAGGAAAAAAAATATATATATAATGTATATTATGTTATGTATACTTTAGTAATCTCACGAGTAAGGGGGATAGATATCATTTATTTTTTTTATATATCTCCCTCTCGCTCGCACGAACACTAAGCCCGTCCCTTTCGGTCCGTAATATAAAAGGAGCCCGCGCGGCGCTCGGACCGTTTATTCTCGCTCGTGACTCGTTAACGTAGACTACGCACGTGTAATTTTACGAAATGGCTCGTACCAAGCAGACCGCTCGTAAATCCACCGGTGGTAAAGCGCCCCGCAAACAGCTCGCCACCAAGGCGGCTCGCAAGAGCGCGCCCGCCACTGGAGGTGTCAAGAAGCCCCATCGCTACAGGCCAGGAACCGTCGCTCTCCGTGAGATCCGTCGTTACCAGAAGAGCACTGAGCTGTTGATCCGCAAACTGCCCTTCCAGCGTCTGGTCCGTGAGATCGCCCAGGACTTCAAGACCGACCTGCGCTTCCAGAGCTCTGCCGTTATGGCTCTTCAGGAGGCCAGCGAGGCTTACCTGGTGGGTCTCTTCGAGGACACCAACTTGTGCGCCATCCACGCCAAGCGCGTAACCATCATGCCCAAGGACATCCAGCTGGCTCGCAGGATCCGCGGCGAACGCGCCTAATTTAGAAAAAAATATCGACGGGAGCGTGTCATACATTACCGTGGTCCGCGATTTTCCGGACATGCGAAATTGACTCGTATCTCTCTTTATTTTTTATTATCAAAAGGCCCTTTTCAGGGCCACACACGATTCGAATTGAAATATCTATGATGGTTTCTTTGCACATAACACATTCGTAAATCAATCAAATTTTAAAACACAATCGACCGACAGACCAATAAAGGTCTTAACATAAAATATACATATACGTAGTTATATTATAATATACAGTTTAGTAATTCATTAAATAAATACTAGAATATAACTAGGCATAAGAAAGGCGACTGGGTTATATCGTGTATATACGATATGTGATGTATGTATGTAATATTTATATAAACGAACAGAAGACAATTGACGACGATCATGATGTTAAAATACGAAATGTGAATATCCAAGTTACAATGAGGCCTAAGTACGTCAGGCAAGTAGTTTGAGTAGTATTATAATGAACTAGGTAGGTTAAGTAATTATATATCATTAATAAAAATGCATTTAAGAAACGATATTAAGATTATGATAAATATATAATACTTTAATACTCGGAAAATATAAATTATCTGTCACCTACCGCGTCCCCCGTCTCCCCGCAATAGGGTAAAACGTATAAAAGGCGAACCGGGCCGTGTGATCGGAGCTATTCCATTCGTGTCGACGCGCGCCGCAAGTCGTGTGTCGTGTTCCGTTCGTGAGAGAGATATATCAAAACTTAACCAGAAAAGATGACCGGTCGCGGTAAGGGAGGCAAAGGTCTGGGAAAAGGAGGAGCCAAGCGCCACAGGAAGGTGCTTCGTGATAACATCCAGGGTATCACCAAGCCCGCCATCCGCCGTTTGGCCCGCAGAGGAGGCGTCAAGCGTATCTCCGGTCTCATCTACGAGGAGACCCGCGGCGTGCTGAAGGTGTTCCTCGAGAACGTGATCCGTGACGCCGTCACATACACCGAGCACGCCAAGAGGAAGACCGTCACCGCCATGGACGTAGTGTACGCCCTGAAACGCCAGGGTCGCACCCTCTACGGTTTCGGTGGTTAAGCGCCAACTCGCTCGGCCGCCCGCCCGCCCGCAAGCGTGCGTGCGACCACCGCGCACAGGCTTCGCGTAATTCGCGTCGTCTGTCGCAATTTACAAAAGGCCCTTTTCAGGGCCGCATATCATTCTATTATATAATAAGTATTAAAGCGTTTCTTACCTACGCACACAGACAGACATATCAATCTATCTCAGCGTAATAATATATAACTAATAAATACATATAAAAGCGGAGGAGGTTAATAAATAATAAACTTACTTACCCCCTAGCACACGTCTCTTAGTAAATTCTCGACTCTTATGACGTATGCTGCTGCGTGCTTTTCAGTCAGTCAATCAGCCTCGGCCACGCTACGCAGGCTCTCCTCCCCACTCCGCCGTCTCCGTCCTCTGAAAGTATTATAAACGTTAATACATTTTTGTCGTTACGGAATTGAAAGTATTTTTTTTTTTTTTATCCTACAAATTCGCACTTTCGAAAGCAAGTACCTAAGTATATATGTGCTTACTTTATATATATAATATACATGCATATGCCACACACACTATATATATATACTACCAGTATTTATATTATTGATCTGTCTGTCTGACCGTAGTGAAAAAAAAAAACGCTATATTCGATATAACTATATCCATCTATATAACTAGCCTAGAAATAACTGCCAAATTACACCCCCCCATATATAAAAATAATTAACTTCCACAAGTATATTCTTAATACGAAGACGAACAACCGCCGCCGTCGCTGCAACGATATCACGATATCTCCATTCCAATAGGACGTACATGCGACCGACAGAAAAGCCGGGCGGGCTGGCGAGCGAGCGGCCGACCGACCGAGCGTTCAGGTACATCATCTATCTAGCTCCTATCCCGATTTTTCGACATATACTTAGATGCATACAAACAAACAAACATACATGCATACATAATTATCTACTTGAATATATTAATTATAAAACATATACACACTAGCAACTCACCTTTTACAAATTTACAATCCAAATCGTCAAAGTCACACATAAGCGGTACACTTCAAACGTTCACACCTTCAAAAACAAAAACTAAAAACATACGCAACTCATTTACACTAAATACCTGACCACCGGCAATTAATCAAACACGTAAAAAAAAAAAAAAATGCAAAACAATACTAAATAACTATCACATTTAGAGAACAACCACCACCGACGCACGCGCAACACAATTCACAAGTCTTATCCTGGTCTCACAGGTGCAATCTCGGCTCACCTGACCCGCACTGATCTAATTTATAGACGAATTTTGAAGTGAATATGTTAAGGCGAGACAAAAAATGAAAATAAAAAAAGACAGAAAATCCGCCATTTTCATAGGCTAAAATCGAACTGAAACTCTCGCCCCCGAGTCCGCACGACACCCCCACCTACGTCATCGCGTACACCTAGGCATTTTCTATTCGGTAAGACTAGGTATCTTATAAATAGCAGGCGATTTTATTAATAATTCTATTTATTTTTAAGCTATTAACAAATGTATTTTCCTTCCTTCTTTCTTTCAATAACGGTACACTAGTTAGTTACCTAGGTTATTTTATTATGGTGGTTGCCGAAGATTTATAAAAACCTAATTAATATCCTGTATTAGATTGATAACTATCATTAAGCGAAACTCTAGTCAAATTAGTGTGTTAGTCGAGAGATCTTTTAATGAATCTCACCCACCAAAAACTAACTACTAAGGTATCATCTCTCTATTAAGCCCGCGCGGAGGAGGTATACTTACATAAGTATCTCTTACTAAACGATTTATTATATAATATTATCATAATTACTACATGCTATTGCATTTAAGATATACGTGTATATATAATAATTGTAAAAAATAAATTAATTAAATTCATCTCCCTTTTTATTACATTAGTTACCAGGAGGCGACGGAACGTTGCACGTAGGCACTGGCGCAACTCGCGGTCCGTCTGTTTTACGACAGTGGAGATAAAACGTAAAAATAATACTATAACAATATTTTTCTATCAACGCTATTGTGTCACCACCATATATAGTATCTTCGCTTTCGCAGCGAAGACGCATAATATCATTATATTTGTTTATTATTGAGAAATATCAATTTTTAAACTGACCCGAGGTGTCCTCACCCGATAATACCAAAAGTAATGTTCTCTCGTGCGCTAGTCCGTAGACTAAATTTCAAAAATACTATTTAATACCATATATCATTTCATAAGGAACGTACAATTCCAATATTATACGGGTACTCGCAATATATATCGGTATAAATTCACTTTAATCATAAAAGAGCAAGTGAAAACTCCGAAGTGTTATTACGAGAAAACGTCTATGACTGCATGGGTCTACCTTACGATTATTCGTGAAACTATATATTAACGGTGGCTCCCTCTTTTGAGATATACTACGCGGACAACTACGGGACCTGTGACGTCCTAGACTTCGCGGTCCACAAAGGTACTAACGCAGCACTGATCCAGGAGGTGCTGCCAGACTTGCCCTCAGACCACAGGCCAGTGCTACTTGTCCTGGACTCCGCACCCAACACCACCCCGAGGAGGAAGGCGGGGCGCAGAACGGATTGGGAGGAGTTCAGGCAAGTCATCAAGACTTCATATAACGGACCAGTGTCCACGGCCGAAGAGGTCGAAAGAGCCGCGAACGCCATCACCCAGGACCTCCAGTCTGCACTTGAAGCCACTTCGCACACCATCACTGCCAGAGCAAGGTGCAAACCACTGCCGGCGGCGATCCGGGACTTGATTCTGCGAAAACGGCAGACTAGGAGGAGATGGCAAGCCACGAGGTGCCCAACAATCAAATTGGAGTTGAATCAGCTGACGGAGAGAGTCAAACTTGAGCTCCGCCAGCATAAAGCCGAAGAGTGGGAAGGCCACATAGCCAGCCTAGAAGGCGACGTGCCCTCGATCCACCGCCTTTGCAGGCAACTAGGGCAGACAGCCGAGGCTGTGCGGCCTTTAATAAACAATAGAGGCGTCCTCCAATACAAGGCGGAAGACAGAGCTGAACTGTTTGCTGACAGCCTGGAGCAGCAGTTCCAGCCGTTCCCCTCCAAGAACCCCGGCCACACGAGAGAGGTGGAGGAGCGCTTGGAGAGGTACTTGCAGCAGCAGCCGGGAGCCACAGAGGATCCTATCTTCTTCTCACCCGGCCAAGTTCAAAAAGAAGCCAGAAGGGCTAACCCAAAGAAGGCACCAGGCCCCGACATGATCCCAAACATGGCCCTTAGATTCCTGCCGCAGCACACCATAGCGGCAGTGACGCGCCTTTTCAACGGGATCATGAGATCGGGCCATTTCCCGAAGACCTGGAAACTAGGCCGGGTCATAGTGATCCCAAAACCAGGGAAAGACAGGAGAAAGCCTGAGAGCTACAGGCCAATCACGCTGCTCAGTACCCTCTCCAAAATCTTCGAGAGATTGTTCCTCACTAAACTGAAGCCACACATCGAACCCAGACCGGAGCAATTTGGGTTCCGCACGGAACACTCCACCACTCTCCAACTCACAAGGGTTCTCTCTTTTATGGCGGAGAAAATGGAGCGCAAGGAGCACGTCGTAGCCGTGTTCCTGGACATGGAGAAGGCGTTCGACAGAGTCTGGCACGAGGGACTGCTGGACAAACTGTCAACGTCTTCGGCCCCGAGTCGATTGATACACGTGCTGCGATCGTTCCTTAAGGACCGGCGCTTCCAAGTGGCCGTGGAAGACGCCGTATCATCAGAACGCCCGATCCTGGCGGGCGTTCCGCAAGGTAGCTGCCTCTCCCCAGCGTGCTACGCCTGGTACACCGATGACATCCCGGTGGTCGCCGACGTCAAGCTGGGACTATTCGCAGATGACGCTGCGTACTACGTGGCGTCGATGTCTGCAGCACACGCAGCAAGAAAGATGCAGAAGCAGCTTGACGTCCTACCAGAGTGGCTGACCAAATGGAGGCTCTCGGTGAACGTGGCCAAAACACAGGCACTAATGACGGGAGCAGCTCACCTTCCTCCGCCACTAACGCTCCTTGGCGAAAGGATCCAGTGGCAGCATACCGCCAAATACCTGGGGGTGACGATAGATCGCGGATTGACCATGAAGCATCACACAGCGGAAGTCGTGCAGAGAGCCAAATTGGCTCGCACGAAGCTCCGTCCAGTGCTCAGCAGCAAGCTCCCCTTCCGCACAAAGCTCGGCATCTACAAGGCTTACGTTAGGTCCAGATTGACGTATGCGGCTCCCTCCTGGTACGCCAGGACGGCGGAAAAGAACAGGCGGAAACTTCGCGCCCAGGAGTCGCTAAGCCTTAGGACCATCGTAGGTGCCCCACGCTACGTGCGGAACGAAACTATACTCAGAGACACGCAGATGGAGAGCCTGGACGACTTCATCAGCAAGCTCGCGAGGAAGATGTTTGCTGGCGCAGACGCCTCGCGGCACGAGATTCTGAAAGGGATAGCTCCCCTACACGCCCGCCCCCCAGATGCCCGCTCAGCACGAGCCCAACCACGTGAGCTCGTGCAGCCACTGGATCATCCACAAAGCCACAGATAGGCCAACTACCACCAAGCCGCAGACTGGCCATCTAGCCTCCAAGCCAAGATGGCCAACCGTAGCCCAGCACAGGGGCTACAACGAAGAATAAAGGGCTCAAATCTCTGAGCCCAAGATAGACCGGGCCGTCGTAACGACCCGCGACAGAAGCCGCCAAAGAGGGCACACCGCCCTGACATGGCCACCCCCGTGCCCCCCCTCCGGGGGGGCACGCGAGAGGAACACGAATACTACTTTTGAGATATTAGTATTCGCCAGCGCAGCGCCCGTGTTGGTCGTCTCGCGCTTGTTACCGTACTCACTTGCGTTACGCGTTCGTTCGCAGCCACATCTCTCTCGACTTTCTCGTTTGATTTGTTTGTTTAATTTTTCAATTAAATCAAACATGGCAGACACCGCAGTTGCCGCCGACGCACCCGCTCCGGCCACGCCCGCGAAGAAGCCTAAGGCGTCCGCATCTGCCGGCGCGAAGAAGCCTAAGGCGAAGCCGACCCATCCGAAGACATCCGAAATGGTGAACAGCGCCATTAAGGAGTTGAAGGAGAGGAGCGGTTCATCCCTGCAGGCTATCAAGAAATACATCGCAGCCCAGTACAAGGTAGACGCCGAGAAGCTGGCTCCGTTCATCAGGAAATATCTTAAGAGCGCCGTCGAATCCGGTGCACTGATTCAGACCAAAGGCAAGGGAGCTTCTGGGTCATTCAAGCTGGAGTCTAAGTCGTCTTCGGGAGGCAAGAAACCCGCTGCGGCCAAGAAGTCTACCGCCAAATCTTCGACCGCCGCTAAGAAGCCCGCCGCCGCCGCTAAGCCCGCTAAGGCGAAGAAGGCAGCCGCATCCCCGGCCAAACCTAAAGCCGCCACCAAGGACAAGAAGGCGGCCGCCGCGAAGAAGAAGCCCGCCGCCGCCAAGAAACCGTCGACGCCCTCCAAAGCTAAGAGCGCGGCCGCTTCTAAGGCCAAGAAGAGCGCGAAGCCACCCACGAAGAAGCCTAAAGCACCCAAGCCAAAGAAGGCTGCGGCCGCTCCCAAGGCGAAACCCGCACCGAAGAAGGCCGCGTCGAAGAAGTAAATTCGACGTCGACGTCGTCATCGTCGTCGGTTCTGTGATGGTAGAGAAGGCGGAGGAGGATGTAGATGTCGTTTTTGCAACGACGTCGCCTCTCTCTAGCCCACTCACCCACGTGCGCGTTATAGCGCACATCAAAAAGCCCTTTTCAGGGCTAACAAATGTATTCAAAGGTCCACGAACCTATTGTTTCAAACAAGCCAATTACCAGTCGATCGATCAATCGAATCTATCTAGGTACACTTAACAAACAAATAAACAACAGAACATGCATACAACAGATCAGTTCAAATTACAACAAAAAGTGTTAATTCGTATGATGCACATACCTATATCATTTAACAAAAACACTCTGAGAACCCGCGCTATGATATTGAAGAGGTACATACATACACACTCACGTGTCTCCCTATAAGAGAATGGGGGTTTAAATAAAGTAAACTATAAAAATATTATATAATAACAGAATACAATCATAATAATTATCTAATAACAAACAATATCAATCAATATGGTGTGTGTACAGTCGGTTCAGTAACTATTTATTTTATACTGAAACAAGTTTCAAAATATGATCTGAATCATATTGAAATCGCACGTATTGAATATACAATTCGGCAAGTCTTTATAGTGAATTTTATACAATAAATTACAAACGACAGACAGACAGACAGACAGACATAACCCATAAACTATTGTATATAATTATGACATTTGCAGTTTTATAAATAATATAATACACATATTAAAAGAAAAATTTAATCAAGTACAATATTAAAATCATATTGAATGTTGTCATATTGATGTACGATTCAATTCATTTTTGACTCCGAATGGTCCCAAATATCTTAATTTTACACGCGACATGATTGAAATCATATTGAATGTGCACGTATTGATAATACTATTCGTAACATCGGTATCGCTCTCTCACTCGCACGAACGCGATTCGACGACCGCGTTCGGTTATAGTCGGCTCGTTATGCCCCCACTATCCGGACCTTTCTGTCTCCGTATAGATTATATAAGAGCAATGTTCGCGAGGGAAATTTTTATTATACTCACAGGCATTCGTGCTGTGCGCATAGTTCTTTCTTTAACTTGTTAAACTAACTTAATAAACAAACATGTCTGGACGCGGCAAAGGTGGTAAGGTTAAGGGAAAGGCAAAGTCCCGTTCTAACCGTGCCGGATTACAGTTCCCCGTCGGCCGTATCCACAGGCTCCTTCGCAAGGGCAACTACGCCGAGCGCGTCGGTGCCGGTGCTCCGGTGTACTTGGCCGCCGTTATGGAGTATCTCGCCGCTGAGGTTCTCGAGTTGGCCGGTAACGCCGCCCGCGACAACAAGAAGACCAGGATCATCCCGAGGCATCTCCAATTGGCGATCCGCAACGACGAAGAGTTGAACAAGCTCCTCTCCGGTGTGACTATCGCCCAGGGTGGTGTGCTGCCCAACATCCAGGCCGTCCTCCTGCCCAAGAAGACCGAGAAGAAGGCTTAAGCGCCCCCGCCCGCGCTTACCTTTTAACACCTCACAACGGATATGGCCGGTGGTTAACGAGTGGATTGTGCATTTGTCCCGAACGCGGGACTCTTGTGCGACATTCTCCCCGGCGCTACCGTTGAAAAAGGCCCTTTTCAGGGCCACAATATGATTCTGTGATAACGTTTAGTTTCATGGCAGACACGGATTTGACTTTCAATCAATCAATCAATCTAAGTATTGGTACATACTTCTGACACTTATTACAATGAATATTATAGTCTTAGTAGTCTTATATAATATAGTATAGAACCAATTAAATGACGTCAAAATTTTCATATATTTTGGTGAGCATTGACATTAAAAATACAACAAACATTCCGTTTTCTTCTAGACACAAAGTACGGTATGTTAGTAGAAGATAGTATATATATATTATATTATAAAATTGGATATGATGATGATGATGATGATGATGATGATGATGATGATGATGATGATGTTGTTGTTGTTAGTTAGACACAAATACATGTTCGGTTCGCATACATGTTATATACGAAGGAAGATAGATAGATACATACATATAGATAGGTATGTAGGTACTTATTGAATAATTATAACAATATTAATAACATCGAAACGGTAATAATCCCCACTGCCGCAATGCCGGTCGATCGACATGCCAGACTATGAAAATACGCTATTGGTCGAAAGAGAGCGGTGCGCCGCTCGTTATCCCGTCCCCCACTAGCGGTACGCGGGTATTAACAAAAGTCCGATTCGCTCTGACGAGAATACATTTTCAGTTCGACTCTCGCACTGTGAACATCTAACTAACTCAATATGCCACCGAAAACTAGCGGTAAGGCCGCCAAGAAATCCGGCAAGGCCCAGAAGAACATCTCCAAGTCGGATAAGAAAAAGAAGAAGCACAAGAGGAAGGAGAGTTACGCCATCTACATCTACAAGGTGCTCAAGCAGGTCCATCCCGACACCGGTATCTCCAGCAAGGCCATGTCGATCATGAACTCGTTCGTTAACGACATCTTCGAGCGCATCGCCGCCGAAGCGTCCCGCCTGGCTCACTACAACAAGAGATCCACCATCACCAGCAGGGAGGTGCAGACCTCTGTGAGGCTCCTGTTGCCCGGAGAGCTCGCCAAGCACGCCGTCAGTGAAGGCACCAAGGCCGTCACCAAGTACACCAGCTCCAAGTAAGCGTCGTCGTCACCTCGCGTTGCGCTACCTCGTCGTACATAATTATTAATTAAATAATAATGTGTGTGATGAGTTTGGCAAAAGCGACACGACACGCTCGCTAGATTGCTAGTTGTACATGTTGCAACCTAAAAGGCCCTTTTCAGGGCCACAAAACAATTCTGATAAAACATAATATATGTATACAGTTTCTAGACAGTAAACATTGACATCGATCGATCAATCAACCAAACACGCACACAATCATTAGAACGAATATAAATATAATAAATATTTTAATAAAATAAAGCCTATTGACTCGCTCTACGTTCGATGAATAAGTGTAGTTTCGATACGTATAACGTGTTATCACAAATATATTAAATAATATATAACAAATTACCTTAAATCTTTATATTTGTGATATAAATATAAAGAAAGAAAAGCGACGTGGTTACTTGATTGCCAGTTTTTTATATATATATATATATATATATATATATATATATATATTATAAAAAAAAGGTTAGGTTCGAAAATGTTAGGTTAGAAAATGTTAGGTTGGAAAATGTTAGGTTCCAAATTGTTAGGTTAGGTTAGGTTAGGTTGGGTTAAAAGGAAAAAAATATATATATAATGTATATTATGTTATGTATACTTTAGTAATCTCACGAGTAAGGGGGATAGATATCATTTATTTTTTTTATATATCTCCCTCTCGCTCGCACGAACACTAAGCCCGTCCCTTTCGGTCCGTAATATAAAAGGAGCCCGCGCGGCGCTCGGACCGTTTATTCTCGCTCGTGACTCGTTAACGTAGACTACGCACGTGTAATTTTACGAAATGGCTCGTACCAAGCAGACCGCTCGTAAATCCACCGGTGGTAAAGCGCCCCGCAAACAGCTCGCCACCAAGGCGGCTCGCAAGAGCGCGCCCGCCACTGGAGGTGTCAAGAAGCCCCATCGCTACAGGCCAGGAACCGTCGCTCTCCGTGAGATCCGTCGTTACCAGAAGAGCACTGAGCTGTTGATCCGCAAACTGCCCTTCCAGCGTCTGGTCCGTGAGATCGCCCAGGACTTCAAGACCGACCTGCGCTTCCAGAGCTCTGCCGTTATGGCTCTTCAGGAGGCCAGCGAGGCTTACCTGGTGGGTCTCTTCGAGGACACCAACTTGTGCGCCATCCACGCCAAGCGCGTAACCATCATGCCCAAGGACA
>JALPQI010028953.1:0-16179 GCA_025490895.1 Thaumatotibia leucotreta | reverse complement strand
TTTTTATTATATTTTTTCTTACAAAAAGCTGTTTTGTATGAAATTTAACATTGTATGGGAAAAATTGGCCATTTTTGACCCATTGAAGCATATTTTGTATAAACATTTTTGAAAGCCGTACTTAAATATACCCGGGATAAATAAAATAGTTAATTTTGCGTTTTTTTTAATTATAATTGAATAACAATGATTATTGATTGAATGATGATTTTTACAATGTTTGAAATTCCAATTTTAGAGTTTACGATTTTTTTTCGATGCCTATTCATTTATGATTAAAGTAAATGATATCACGTAATTTGTACTTAAAAATAACGGAAATATCTTCAATTACTAGTACCTATAAAATAAAATAGTTTTATAAGTGAATGATGTTCCTAGCATCTAATTAAAAAAGTGTCTTAAAAACCGGTATCATGGTCACTGGAGTAAGGCTCGACACGTCTAAGTAAAACAAAATAATAAAAATATCTAAAATCTTCACTAAAACAAATTTACACCGCCTAAAGCGTCATTGAAATATCCCTCAAAATGATGTAAGTTTTATTGAAATCGCATGAATAGAACCGGAGCAACTAAAAACTTTTGGAACATCCCTCGTATTTAAAAGTAAAGAAAATGTTTCTCGAGAGATCCGGTTGATTTAATATTTCCAGTAGACAATTCAACAACCATAAATCTGCCTTACGCAGTCGTATATCATGTACCTCAGCGTTTCTACCGTTGAATTATCTATAGATTTCGTCTATAGACGATGAATTACCACATTGCCAGCATCAATCAATCAGTATAATAACGTGCCATCTTTTCACACGCACAGAAAGCTAACCCCGGTCTAAGAAAATAAATTTGAGATCGTCATTGAATTTGGGACATGATGGATTTATAAGATACTTCTACGAGCTTCAATGTTTTGCAAGTCAGTCAGTGAGTGCAGTGGGCTAGCTCTATGATAAGTAAGTAAAACATAGCAGAGACGCTTAAATTAATTCTATCGTGACGTTTAAAACGACTTCATTGATTTCAAATTTTCAATGTAGGTACTTGACACAGTGATCAGGTAAATGTACGCAAAATGAACGTAACAACGACTGCGTTTAACATTTGAACCAATACCAACATTTTTGTGAACATTAGTGTATTTTGATTTATTAGCTTTATTACAACCATTGCGGCCGTGACCCGTGACTGTGACACAGCGCTTGTAGGTTTTCCGTGTAGTGTGCAACTTGCAACACGGTCCCGTAAAAATAAGTATTTTTCGAAAACTTTTAAATCTATAACTTGAGATTTGGCGGCAAAAAGTAATTAAAAGATGAAAGAAAAGAGGTGTAAATCGTAAAAAAACTATATTTTTTTAAGTTCATCCTTGCCATCTTGGTTATAAATAATTAGTGCTAGCTATGAAGAACACGTCATTGTATGAATATTGTTACTCGTCTAAGATATTTAGTTGACCCGATCCGGATGATACATATTTCCCTATTTAGAGGGAATATAGGTAATGACCAATTGTCCATGTCCAGAACTGAATGCCTCTATTTCTTCAAAGCTACTTTTTGGCAGCCTGTAGTTCGTTTTACCCTTGTTCAGTTGTCAATTATTGCCTTCTGTGCCATTGCTTCGATCCCTATTGTATTTTGGAGGGAAAAATAGTTTGCAATATCCCATACTGTTTGGGAATAGACCGAAATGACATAACTTGGCTCTAGCGCATTCAAATGCAAATCATATCGTTATTATTCTTATTATCAAAGCAAATTCGTGTTAAATATGTACCTATATAATACAGTACTTAACATGAATTTGCTGTATCTTCGAATACGAAGCTGGAAGTTCTGGGTTAAAATCCCGGCGAGGGCATAAATTTGTGTGGTCATCAATTTTTTTAGTTTGTTGAGCATGGTTGTATTTTATGTATGTAAGTGTAGGTATAATAGTATATTATATCGTCGCTTAATACCTACTTAAAACATATTTAAGCCTCAGTTGAGCTTATCATCTAGATGGATTTGTGTAAAATTTTCCCATAATATTTATTCACATGGCCGAGGTGGTAAGTTAATTGACTGCTGCAATTATACACCTATAGTAAAATATTTTATTTTAAATGATGATTGTATTCATGACTATGTATTCATGACTTTCATGATTACTCATGAAAGTCATGAATACATAGTGAGTATGCATACAAAACAAAGCTGATGGTTCTATAGACTAACGATACATCAAAATTACACGAGCGTTTTAATCAATCCAGCGGGATATTGTATGCGTTGCGCAAGACCTAAGGCCGAGCCACACTGGATGCGTGTGAAGCGCGTGTGCGTGGCGTGCGCGTTGTAGCGTAGGAAATATCAAAGTATACACCACCACACCGCTTGTAAGTCACGCACGCGTATACGCCACGC
Source organism: Thaumatotibia leucotreta (assembly GCA_025490895.1). Taxonomy (NCBI): domain Eukaryota; kingdom Metazoa; phylum Arthropoda; class Insecta; order Lepidoptera; family Tortricidae; genus Thaumatotibia; species Thaumatotibia leucotreta. Next base: position 13,768 of record JALPQI010028953.1, on the reverse strand, counting down.
AAGCTGTGTGCCATATACTATGATATTTCCTACACTACAACACGCACGCCACGCACATATGCACGTGCTACACACGCTTCCCATGTGACTTGGCCTCGACAAATAAATGTGTTTCTCGTTTCGCATTTGTCCAATACGGGAACAATTTGTACTTATCGAATAGCCGTCAAGTGGCGGACCAATCACATATTTCCAATAGTTTCACGCGTACTGTACAAACGAAGGGTTTTTATTTAACACGCAAACTACGTTTAGGTAAACTACGTTTACGTTTAGGACATTCAAGTTAGAGTTCTTAGGAACAATACTGGGCAATTGAATTTCTAGACTCAGATCACTGTAATGACCATGGATGTGATAAATTAATAGATGACCAGAATTGATGACATAACGACACTGCTAGTTTGATCGGGTCAACTATTTTAATAAATTGATTCATATCTACAGCTCAAACGAGTCACATCTACAGCCTTGGTCAAAAGTGAAGATCTTTCGCGCGATTTTCATATAAGAGTCCAACATAGAATGAAACAGAAAACACTATAACATTCAAAACACTTCTATAGCTTTCGAAAACACAGTGTTTTCACGTACATTTTTGTTGTTGGTAGATAGTTTATTTAATAAGTAAACTATCTAATCTAATGTTAATAATATTAACATAACTTTAGTCAATATTTGGTTAATATTTTTAGCGACGGACATTAGGTACCAATACCAAGATACACGATAACTAAAGGTACACACAAATGTAGGCTTTACCTATTAGAAATATGTCAGAGGTTCAGATTCAGAACATGTCAAAGGAAACTCGTTAGCACAAAGTAACTTCCTTGTGGCAATTCGAAAAAGCTTAGAAGGCCAGTTTTGGGTATCAAGTATCAAGTTACCACAGGCTCCATAAATGTGTTAACGATTTTAGTCTTTGTTAGTACTATTTCGAAGTCTTTTAACGGAAATGTGACAGGTAACATGACTTCGATATTACCTCGTGTGTTCATAAGTTTTGAGACGAATTTCAAACCTCAAATTTAAAATAAAAACGTGCTGGCAGCTTGTCGTGGCTGTTTCAGGATTTGAAATTGGAACGTTTTAATTAAGAATATATATCTTTTTTCTTTTTATTGTCATTGTTTGTAAAAATGGCGGCTAAGAAACAACTTCGGTGTACTGTAGTTTCGTTGTATGAGGCGGGAAAAAAACCAATGGAAATTTTTAACGAATTAAAAAATATTGGAGCTAGCCGCAATTTTGTATACTATACTATAAAGCGGTATAAGGAGACCCAAAAGATTGATGATCGTCCAAGAACTGGCCGCCCGCGTTCTGTTAGGACCCCTGCGAACATAAAGATTATCAAAGAACGAATTCGTCGAAATCCGTGCCGCACCCAGAAGAAAATGGCTCTACAGACGGGAATTTCACGTATATCGGTAAATAGAATACTTAAATATGATCTTAAATTAAAAGCGTATAGTAAGAGAAAAGTGCATTATCTAAATGATCGTCTACGGAAAATGCGACTCAAACGTTGTCGGACCCTACTTAGGCGACACGACCCTACAAAAATATTGTTCACGGATGAGAAGATATTTACTGTCGAAGAAAAATTTAACAGGCAGAATGATAAAATCTACGCCAAAAGCTCAAAGGAGATTCCGTCTAACGTGCGAAATGTCCAACGCACACATCATCCGGCTAGCGTCATGGTATGGTGGGGAGTTTCATATGAAGGCGTTACGAAATTACATTTCTGCCAACAGGGGGTCAAAGTTAAAGCACAAAATTATCAGAGTGACATTCTCAAGAACGTTGTAAAACCCCTATCTACCACTCTATTCGCTGGAAAGGACTGGATTTTCCAACAAGATTCAGCACCATCGCATAAAGCGAAATCTACACAAAAGTGGCTAAACGAAAATTTGCCTGGGTTTATTAGTACTGAGGAATGGCCTTCTTCAAGCCCAGACTTAAATCCTTTAGATTACTCTTTGTGGACGGAATTAGAGCTAAGGGCATGCCGAAAGCCGCATCCAAACCTTCAGGCCCTGAAGCGAGCCTTAGTGAGAGAAGCGAAGCGTATTCCTATTGAAAAAGTACGTGAAGCTATTGATGAGTGGAAACCGCGTTTAAGAGCCTGTATAAAAAATAAGGGTGGACATTTCGAGTAAATTATATTTTTATTTTACTAAGACATTGTCTTTCATTAACCCTATAACTGTGTCATAAAAATAAATTATCTTATCTAATTATAATTCGAGTATTCATTTCGTCTCAAAACTTATGAACACACGAGGTATATTAAGAATTTCTGTCCATAAAAACAAAGTGACAGTCGAGAAATAACCAAACTGGTTGCAATAAAAAAATATATAAAACTCGAAGAGGAAGCGACTAGGTCATAAAGAAGATGAGCCAACTTGGAGGACACCGGTAGACCTTTCATATGTAATTAAATATATTATAACAATGTAGTCATGTAGTTTAGTAGAGTAAGACTGATTTTGTCTAACTTTCGTGTTTTATTTTATTTCAAACGACAAAAAACCGTGTAGATCGCATTATAAAAGCTCGTTCTTCCTCTTTTAAATAAAATCGTCCATATAGATATAATCAGTAGATAATTAAGTACATTATAAATAAATAAATATCTTGGGACATCTTACACAAATCGACCTAGTCCCACGGTAAGCTCAATTAAGGCTTGTGGTGTGGGTATCAATCAGGTGACGATATATATAATAGATACTTAAATACATAGACAGCCATGACCAAGGAACAAATATTTGTGATAAATAAATACACAAATAATGCCCTAGCCAGGATTCGAACCCGGAACCTCCAGCTTTGTAGGCAGGGTCACTACCAACTAGGCTACGGAGGCTGTTATGTTAGTTTACAAATGAGCTATTAGTAAATTTGATACAAACATTGTTATGTATAAACGATCCGTCCTTCCTTCCGTGTAGCCAATTTGTAACTAAAGTCGAACCAATTTTAGCAACTCGTGCAACCGGAGTAAACTCATAGGTTTGTATGCAGATTACGTGCAAACATTGTGTTGTGTGTAGATCGTATACAATATACATGGATTTGTAGAGAACACGTGATTCAAATTTTCGGTCAGAGTTCAGTCGGCCGTGAGGCGATGTATGAAAGCCTTTGGTAGCTCTATAATTAGACCAGTCGGGATTACCGCAACAGTGCCCGACGGTTTCAAATGTTTTCCGCATGGTTATTAAAATTACGAAGCTGTAATATCAATCAAGAAACTAAAAACTAAAGATGTATCACTGTTAAAGTAGCGATATAAGCATTCCACTAAAATTAAATACAAAACTTAAATAAAGTAAACCTTAAACTAAATCATCGCAAGTTAAACGAGATGAATACCGCGAAAGAATGCCAAGGTACCAAGGAACTAGACAAAAGGCGCATAATCCACTCATAAAAGACATATCCGAATAATCTACGAAGAGCCATTAAGCCATACCTGTGCAATGCTGTAATGAGTTACAATGGCCAACATCGGTTTCAACTCATCACTATCCAGCAGTTACGCAACGAACTCACATACGTTATAGCGCGATAAGCTTTACGGGTAGGTACCTACTTGAAGACACAAATATTAGTAGTAAATAAAAGACAATCTTGAAATATAGTCTGCCATTCATTTCACTATAGATAACCAAAATCTGTGCTGGATCTCGACAAGCAATGTTGGATGAAACAAGAGTGCGTGAGATTATGTCACACACATTATTTACATCTAGATTCAGATAATATACCAGGATTGCAATAACTACTATTGAAAAAATACTATGACAGTTCCTTGATGAGAGCGGTGGGAGTGGGACTAGTATCTCTGAGGCAGACGATTGTCGACTTTTCTTTGTTTCTAAAATTGTTAACTTAGAAAGCGCTCAATCGCTTCTAAGCGTAATACCAAAATTTTCTAAAAATGATGATACCGCATATAGTTATATTTATGTAACTGCTATTCAATGGTTATGTCATTGTAGCTTCGAATGCTCTTGCAGAATGATTGTCAACTTGAAAAGGTGCATTCAGACCAAACGAGCATTCGCTATTCTATCCCCCACTCTACGAAATCAACGACTCACGTTTTGTGTAACGATCGAATTTCGTAGAGTAGGGGGTTAGAATAGCGAATGCTCGTTTGGTCTGAAATCTGAATGCACCTAAAGACGGAAGACTAAACTGTTATCTATCGTTTATACAACCTCGAGATCACTAACAACTAACTATTACGATACTTCTACGGCGAACCATCATTGACATGTTGCCATTCTCTAACACTTGTAAATTAGTACGTAAGTATGACAGAGACAACTCCTCGGAGAAAAATCCTAGTAATATACGAATTTCTCGGTAGTAGGCCAGACTGCGCAGAGTAGTCAGCCCACAGTCGAGGCGCGTACGCATGACATGAGTCACAGACCGTTGACCCGGTACGGACATGCGCTGTGGCACCAAGTGCAGATAAATGTCATGCAGTTCGTGCCGACGTAAATGAGTTAATGCACTAGACACAATGTCCTGTTTTACTGAGACCTTGTTAGTTTACTGGCACATGCCTTCAAAGCTAAGTGTACCTAGAAGGGTTGTCATACTAATCAATACATGCGACAGTCTAACGCAACTAGGAACAAAAAAAAATTTATATGGACTTTACATGGCAAATCATTGCCACAATACTAAAACAAAACGTCAGTCGAGTTTATCTGTCAAGTCAACTGTCAGCCATATTGTTTTGCTTGTCAATACGATTCGCATGTTTTGTTCTTTAAATTTCTTTCGATTTCTAGATAATTCAGGTGTCTTGGCTTTCTCGAGTAGTGAATGTGATTTACGTGAATACGTTTTAATAAAATGCCACCGAAAAGACGGTTTATAACATGTGAAATTTGTGGAAATAGATCTAGTCGTGAAAATCGCGAAAAAAGATTGTTTATGGCGACATTTCCCTTGGATGAAAACCGGTAAGTATTGCTATAGATACTTTTGATCATATTTTTGTGCAGCAGGCTATATAAATAAAGAAAATTTGATATTTAATATCCCTTACATTGTGTACTAGAGATGTACCGTAACTATCGATATCCGTGCAAATAATTACATAAAGTGGAATTTTATAATAAGCTAATGCAATTTAATTAGTTCCTAGTTTCCTCAATAGGTTAATTTGTATACATTTTAAATTTATAAAGATGTATATATCTTCTCAAATTAGTTATATGTATTACTTTATTCCATAATTGTACTTCTTATGATAAAAAAATATTGTATTACATAGCTTGTTTATTTGTTTTTAATATATTAAGTAAATAAAATAATAATCAAACAATTTTTTTGAACACATTCACTGAAAAATTACCTGCTATCTATACATGATAAACATTATTCCCCTTTTTTGAGACCAGTAATCATTTAAGGTCCTTGAATAAACTAAAATGTTACTCAGTTTTAATTAATGTTTCAGATGCCGGGAGTGGGTCAAATTTGTGGGAAAAGAAGATTTATTATATGTTCCAATAGAAAAATTACATACATTGAAATATATATGTGAAGATCACTTCGAGAACAGAGCTTTTAATAAGAAAAAAAATCGTCTTAAAAAGTCTGCCATACCAACAAAAAATTTAAAAGCTTTCTGATGAATTGCTGCTTAACTTTCCAAGTCATGTTTATTCAAACATTGACATTGCTTCGAGTCATGATCCGGTCATATGTGATAATGAAGTATCACTACATCAAGTAGAAGCCATTGGTGGACTTAGTAAATCAGGTAATTCTTTAACCTCAATTTAGCAGTTGTACCTATAAGGACAATTAAAGGATTAATTACTGTATTTTTAATATTTACAGAATCATATATTCCTGAACAGCAGCTATCATCTCAAGCCATACCATTAAAACATGTTAAAGCTGTCCCACTCTCCGGTGAAATTCCGCTGAATGTTTTTGGTAATGTTGAAGTGAATGACAATGAAGTATTACTACCACAAGCTGAAGCAATAGCGGGGCCTAGCAACTCAGGTAATTCTTAGTTCTAGGTAATTCCCAGTTTAATCTCTTGAAGTATTTTAATCATAGTTTTCATCAATCAATCTTCAGTGTTTTAATCATAATCTCTTGCTTTGAATATTTACAGAATCATACTTTGATGAACAGCGGCTTATATCTCAAGGGTTGAGTAACAAAAAAATATCCCGATCACTTAAAAGAAAAAGGTCACACAGTTCCGGTAAATAAAGCTTATATACACACAGGTGACTTCTAATTTGAGGGACAAAATATAAGTATTATTATTTTTTAAATATTAGCTTCCGTTTTGGTAGCATTTACTTATCTATATAAGTATGTTTATTGTCGCCTAGTACCCATAGTACAAGCTTTGCTTAGTTTGGGGCTAGATTGATCTGTGTGAGATTGTCCACAAATATTTTGTTTTTATAATTATTTTAAATACAACTATCATATAAACAATAAAACAAGCACTTATAATTGACACACTGTTCTTTAACATTTTCAGAACAAATGTTGAGAATTAGAATTTAGGCATCTTAGAGAAAATAATTCCTTGCGACCAAATTCATTTAATTGTTTAATTGATTTTCACAGAATCAGTTACATCAGGCCAGCCGCATATACTTGACCATGATTATTGCACAAAAAAGAAGAGCATCCTTCAATCACCTAAGAGAATAAAAATATCTCGCACAGGTAAACAACACCGTGTATTTATATCTGCCTATTTTTGACTTAAATTCTGGGTTTTTTTTAGCTTTAAAAAAACTTTTAACAGGCCAATAAGTTAATCTTTATTCTAATGCCGATTTTTTTCTTAATGTTTGTGTTTTTTATTGAAATTAATGTTTAGTTATTTTTTCCTTACAGATTTAGATGTTACACCTCGAAGAAAAAAATTACTGAAAAAAATTGATTTATACAAACAAAAAATTTCAATTTTGCGAGAAGGAAATATAATGCCCCGTATCAAGTCATTGGCACTAAAAACACTTATAAATGCATACATACGCAATCACGATAGAAATGTTCGAGGAAAACGGTGGACACCGTTGGAAAAGGCTTTGGCTATTGCTATATATAAAAAATCACCTCGCACATATAGACATCTACAGCATTTGATAGCATTACCTAGCATAAGAACATTACAAACTCTGCTTCAAAGCATAGATTTAGAGCCAGGGATCAGCTCCACTATTATGGATCATTTAAAAAAGAAGGCTGCAAAACTAAACGAAAAAGACAGGTTGTGTGCTTTACTGTTTGACGAAATAAGTTTAAAAAAACGTCTTATATACAATCCAAGAACAGACAAAGTAGAGGGATATGTAGACTTGGGTAAAAATCAGTGCAGGTCTTCAGAAATAGCAAATCATGCCTTAGTATTTATGATACAGGGTCTGCACAAAAAACTAAAGCAACCAATTGCATATTATTTTGTCAAAGGAACAATATCATCCCAAAACCTTGCTGGGATTATTAAGGAAATAATAAAGGCTCTCGATGATATTGGTTATAAAGTGGTTACCACAGTATGTGACCAAGGACCCACAAACATTGGAAGTTTGAATTTATTGAAGACGTGGTGTGGCGTCCCAACCTCATCCAATTACTTTATATCGGATGATATGAAAGTATACATAATGTTCGATGTACCACATTTATTCAAATCAATCAGAAACAATTTTCACAACGGAGGAGAAGTTATTATAAACGGAAAAAAAGGAAAGTGGTCTCATCTTTTACAAGTAGCGGAAAAAAACCAAAGCACGTTACATTTTAAAAAACTAACTTCTGTACACGTTAATCCTTCATTTCGCTCAAAAATGAAAGTAAAGCTGGCTGCTCAAGTGCTTAGTAATACCGTCGCTGCTATTTTAAAACTTATGGCGGAGAAATACGGCGATGATGTTAAAGCTCAGGAGATCTTGGAAACTGCCCATATCATAGAAGATCTTGACAAGCTCTTCGATTGCACTAATGGACCCTCGTCTAGAAAAGATATAATCAAGCAAAGAAGGGAGAATGTTTCGAAAAAAACAAACCATGTAGAATTGTGGAGACATCATAAACAAATAATCAGTACAATGTATTTCCTAAAGTCTGACAGCAGTTTAAGACTGAAGAACGTACGATGTGTACAGGGTTACGTAACTTCCTTAACATCATTGGAAGACATTTGGAAATATGTTGAATCCAAAGGATTCAAATACTTAAATCTTCGGCAGCTAAACCAAGATAGCTTAGAAAACCTTTTTGGCATGATAAGGCAGCATTGCCCTACAAATAGCAACCCAACGTGCCATCACTTCTCAGCTGCCTTAAAGTCAAATATACTGACTAAATTAAGTACGCCACTGAGTCGAGGAGCAAACTGCGAAGAGGACGAAAACGAAGCTGTGATAGACTTTGAGGATTTTTTTCAAAGTGTAAAAAAAACAGAAAAAACCGCAGTGCAATCATCTGAAGATGTTGAAGCTCCTGTTCTACGTCTATCAGAGGAGCCGAAGTGCCAGTTGTACATTTACCCGATGATTTTGAATTTGAGGATGATGCAGAATTTCTGGAAATCGAAAACACCTTATTCCAAGCATTTGAAAAACAGCCTACTGTGTATGTCGCGGGATATTTAGCCTCGGTGGTACTAAAAAAATTAAGATGGCAATGTGAGGGATGCAAGTCAAGTTTAAAAACTCAAAACGAGGAACAGTGTGAGTCACCAATGTACAGCTACATTAAACTTCGGGAATGGTGGCAAGACAAAAGAAGTCTTACATATCCCACATTTAATTTATGCATGTTAGTAGACACAGTAACTTCATGTTTTGAAAACCAAGTTAAACCAATTCTTCATGAAAAAAATATCTCTCAGCAAGCAGTCACGATCATGTTAACTCAATGTGACAATTTTCAATGGATCTGTAATGATCACAAAGATCATCTATTGAATATATTGCTGGTTCGTCTGAGTCACCTTTTAATAAGGAATGAGTGCCACCTTCGAAATCTTTCTTTCGCAAAATCGGAGCAATCAACTGCCGATATGGTTAAAAAATCACAACAACAAGGCATCGCAAAATAATAAAATAATTAAAGAATTAAACTATGTACTGTTTTATTTCGGGTCCATATTTAAGTCTAATCATCTATTAATCCACTTGAAATATCCATTGTAACATACGACTTAAATATGGACTCAATCTTACTTTAACCTACTTATGAAAATTGTAATCGACATGACCCCATATTTCAACCTCCTTCATTTTATCGATATCGATAAAAAACGCAAATGTACAGCAGCTCCACTATTTTAGTCCGTTATATTGGTAGTATTGTTCTTTGACAGTTCTTTGTCGTTTATGTTGGTATGAGTTTGCCATGCAAACTGATTCCATTCGCTAGTATGGGAGTCCCGCCTCTTAAAACGTAGTGATTATATTCTCTTTGACATGCGAGTCTTTTGTCGCTTCCCACAAGGATGGAACATGCTGTACCTTCATATGAATTATTGAACAATAGAGTGGGACCTTTTACTAGAAATGCTCGATATTAATTTAGATTTACGTGATTGATTGATGTTAAATAACAGAAAAATTATGTACCTAGTTTGAAAAATCCATTACGGTGATTTATAAAATAAATGGGGTATCCATTTATTTTATAAATCAACGCATTGGTTCCGATGACAACATGGTTTTAGTTAACGTTATTCCCACCTAATAACTAATAAGTATTCTGCTGCAAAATAGCTGGCTGTTTATCCAAATAAAATTATCATGTACTGATACGGTACCGTTAGGAAAAGAAGTGTGTTTGTTTAATTACACAAGAACGGCTTACACCTATTAGGTCATTACCTATGAAATTGATGTTTTGTATGGAGAATTTTGTGAAAAGTCTATTTTCCATACAATGAATTTTGTGTTTTTTTTTTTGATATCAACATCAAAATAAACTTAATTTTGCCGGTAATATTAGACACTTCGAAGGCGTGTTTTTTATATGTCTATTTCAGAAAAAAAGTTACTCTCATACATTTATACATATTTCAAACATAATGAACCTGAACAGGAAGCTTTTGACAAGAGTTGTTTTCAAAGCTTATTTTTGAATATTTTTAAGGAAAAAAACTATTATTAGTGTGAAAATCTTTTCCTAACTAGTGCGCAAAAGTAAACTTTGCGCACTAGTTAGGAAAATATTTTCACATTATAAGATAATGATTGTTTTCTATCAGTAAAACGAGCTACAGACCTGTTAGCTAATACTAACAATCCGTCATCATATCAGCCGAAAGACGTCCATTGCTGAACATAGGCCTCCCCAAAGATTGCCACAATGACCGGTCTTGACGGATCCAACGGACTCCTGTGACCTTCACCAGGTTATCAGTCCACCTTGGTGTCCTTGGTACGTGGCCGTCACTCGAGAACCTTTCCGCCCCAACGGACATCGGTTCTACGTGCAATGTGCCCCACCCACCACCACTTCCGTTTAGCGATTCGGATCGGAGAGCTATATTCGTTACTTTGGTTCTGCTGCGGATGGTCTCATTTCTAAGACGATCTCGCAGAGAGACTCCCAGCATAGCCCTCTCCATTGGCCTTTGGGTGACTTTGAGCCTTCTTATGAGATGAGGCCCATTGTAACAATTATTTATAAATTATGTCAAAATTAATCTCTGTGTACGCAGACTCAGATAGCCTTTATTTTTTTTTTATTGAAATGTTTAGTTGATAAGCGCAGCACATAATATACTGGTAAGTATGAGAAATAGCAATTCAAGCGGTCAAAATAACTCCGCATGGCTATATTAGCCTGCATGGTTCAATATTTACAGTTCTTGGTTGAAAGCAAACACTTACAGTTAGTTACGTGTAGAATGTTTGCGGTTACATTTTACGATGGACGAGTGTTTCAAATCGACTTTCTTCGGCTGTGGTTGAGCACTTTCTATAGCTTAGATTGGGAAACTAGGCAGGTATGGCATAATGTCTAATTTGCAGAGAGAGAAAGTTACGCTACACATAGGATACCTAGCAGAATAGATTATAACAAAACAACATTAGGTACCACTTAACATAGAATGCTAATACTGTTCCTATGTGTATACTAGTATAATTGATTAAGTTTTTCAATTAGGGGCGGTATTATTATTTTATTATAAAAGAGGCATCTCACACTTGCCTATTGTACAGTCGAGTGCATTAATATATAGACACATTTGTAAGGGATCAGTTTGGAGAAGTGTATATATATTAATGCCCTGGACTGTACCTATGTACCCAGTTCTTATAATTATAACCTACATGATATAACTTTACAAAACAAGTTGGACGTTTCTTTCATGTTCCTCATTTCGCTCTAGTGAGTCATTGAACAACAAAAATAAAATCTAACCAAATAGGACTGAAAAGACATTTTACACGAACTACAGTTCAACAAACTGAGTACGTAACTTGAGGAGTTTTATGAGAAAATTGTTTCACTAATAAATTACCAGAGGGGATCCATGCTCAAATCCGGGACAAGTGTACTTTGTTCCAGACAAGCAGAACATGTTCAGACATGTTGCACATACGAATGGGGCTTTTGCTATGAACAGTGATCGGATTAGGTAGTGCCATTTCGGGTGAATGACCTTAAACATTATACTTAACATGGATAAGCCTCGGGATCCTGGGACTTATATTTTTTTACAGAACATTTTCTTGTTATGTCATAAATTGAAGAAAGATGAAAAAATAAAAGGATTTTGTAATTGGGAATACACCTTTTATTTGATGTTTTTATAGCTGCTACTAACAGTAGTAGAAGCAAAACAATTATTAAAGAAAACTCTATGACTGCTCTACTTTAGACCACCAGAACCTCAGTCCAGTTGGAGCGAAATGAAAGTCCGGTAAATAAGTAAAAATGATTGATTAAACTAATCATTTAACTACGAGTGTGAAATTAACAACTAGAAAAACATTAATAAAGGGACACATATGACAAAATTAGCTATTGTGGAAAAATACCCTTAAAACCATGTTCGATAATTAAAATTAGACTAATTTTTATCAATATTAAACTGAAAGTAAACAAAATAACTATAAAATTGTAAATTTTCGAACAAAAATTTTACTTTTCATATTAAATGTCGGGCTTAGAAGCTATGTCCACACTAAGATAACGTACCGAAGTCCCGCGAAATGGCACTACCTAATCCGATCACTGGCTATGAAAGATTGCGAAATTAGTTACGAGGAACGTTTGGAATGCGGATCTTATCATGAGCTTAAGTAGATCATTTGATAAGTGGACAACGGTTCATAAGTGATGTCACTACGCTTTTTATTTATTGTCTTCAAGAAAACGACCAAATTATGTAAAGAGAGGACAGTTACGAGGCTTGTCAAACTTCTTCTTACCGAGGTGTTCAAAATAATATTTAAAAAGACTGTGTTTATTGCAGTAAAAGTCCTTACAGGCGTCGAAACAAGATTATACGTACTGTATACCAGAATACTTAGAATCTCGACTAGTCGTGCAAGTCTGAGTCTGTTATTCCAATTCGTTTACCTAACACTGAACTAAGGGCCTGTTTCACCATCATCAAATAAAATATATCTGTCAGATACTGCTAGCTTTTCTTTTATTTAATATGCCCGGGGATAAAAATTTATATTTTTATCTGACAGATAATATTAGGGATTGTTAAAACCGAATGTAAATAAACCAGAATCTGTAAACACCGACTTGTAAATACAAACCATTCTAAATTGAATAGGCCTAACAACAGACACTTCCGAATCGAGATCCGAGAAAAGCATGGCCACTCCCAATTGGCCAATCGGAACACGCTCATTCAAGTTTACCGAAACGCTATGGCCGCCAGGGTGCGGGAAAACGCCCCCGACCACGGTAAAAGTTTTTTACGTTACGACTCAACTTGGGAGTCTTCGGGAGTCAGCGTCAGGGAACTATTTTAAAACGACTTTTATATCACTATTAAAACTTTCAGGAAGTGTTGGCTGTCCGGGACGGGACGGCTTTGCGGTGGCGGTCGCTTGATTAATTTGACGGTTCCTTTTAGAACTTGGATTCGACAAAGGCGCAACTTTGGTATAATGAAGTCTGAGTGAAAAATAGGTAAATTAATGTTTCATAAACAAAGATCAACACACCACACTATTATACGAGTAATTGGCTGTTAGACCTATGTTCTACTGTACTGTAACCATCAAAATGAGTACACTAGCTTTAGTAAGAACACTATATTTTTTGTGTTAATTAAAGCAACTGTTGTTAAATATTACCTACTATTAACATAATTATCACTCTTACATAAAATCATCTCTGTAATTATAATCATCGGAAACTGCAAGTAAACCCTCACACAAAACCTCATGTTTGCATAACATACAGTATTTACTTCAACATGTTTTACTATCCTTATTCTTTATGGCATTTTAGTGTAGTATTCACTTCACTACATATATTACTTTACGATCCTCGTTTGACCTCTGCTGACCTCTGTTAACTCGCACGGAGTTAGATACACCTACTGTCCAAATTAGTCTTGTTAATGATAATTTCAGGTTTGAGAAGGGTTTTAATTTAATTAACACAATATTCATTCAAATGAGTGCTACTGCAAGATTCACAGCACTTACAATTTATAGCTTATTTTCGTCCATTGTGACTACATGAAAAAGTATGTATGTAAATTCTT